>APFE031484011.1:313290-356608 GCA_000404065.3 Pinus taeda | reverse complement strand
TAAATAATAAGTAAATAATGAGAAAAAAATAATAAAAAATCATTTACTTAGGAAGAGAGGGCTGGGATCCAGCAACTGCTTATCTTCCATCCGTCTTCTCTATTGAGATTGTTCTGTCTTTTCTCAATCTCAAGGGCTTCCCTAAATTTTCGGTGATGGAACTGCGAAACCCTAGCGATAACACCCGCCTCCTCTATGCAAACATGATGTTTGCTACTTTCGGCATGCTCAGCTAAAGCGGAAGACTTGGTCCTCCTATGCTTGAGGTCAGTTGCATGCTCACTAATCCTTTGATTAATGGAGTGGCCAGTCTCACCAATATAGGGGGTCCCACAAGAACAAGGAATAATATAAACCCCTTTCATGTCTTTAGGGTTGATAGGATCCTTTACAGATCTGAGGGATTTATGAATGGTGTTAAGGGGTCTAAAGTTTGAGGGGACATTATGCCTCTTAAGAATCCTGGAAATCTTATCAGTGGTCCCCTGAACATAAGGAAGATGGACACCTGGGACTCGCTCTTTCGGTTCTCTTTTAGCTAATGAATTTTTGGCAGCTTTGAGGAAAGCTTTCTAACCCAGGTACTTGCCATAACCATTCTCAACAAAAACATTAAGGAGGTGGGATTTCTCTTTCTCAAAGCTTTTTTCATGAGAGATCCTAAGGGCCGGAGTAGCTAGGGTGTTGAGAACACCCAACTTCTGAGCCGGGAAATGGTGGGAATTGGCATGAAGATACTGCTCCATATGTGTTTTCTTTTGAAACACTTTGTGGGAGAGGGAACCATCACAATTCTTAGAAATAAGAATATCAAGGAATGGGAGGCAACCATTGACTTCTTGTTCTTTAGTGAGATTAAAGGCTGACGATTGACGGTTGAGATGATCGAAGAAGAGATCCAATTCCTCTTGGCCATGATACCAGATGAAATTAGTATCATCTACAAATCTCCTCCAAAGTTTCGGCAGGAGGCGCGCCGAGCTTAGTGCCCTGGATTCAAAATCCTCCATAAAAAGATTAGCTACGACAGGGGAAAGGGGGGAGCCCATGGCAACACCACAGGTTTTCTGAAAGAACTCTCCTTCAAAACTAAAGAAGGTGGAGGTGAGGCAGATCTCCACTAATCGAGCAATATCAGGATGAGTGAGGCGGTTGATCACCTCCATGGCCTCATTTATAGGGATGCAGGTGTATAGAGAAACAACATCAAAACTAACAAGGATGTCCTCGGGGTCAAGCTTAACGCCCTTGAGCTCATTAATAAAGGAAGCAAAGTCTTTGATGAAGGACTCCATACGACCAACTAAAGGCTTAAGCTTGAAGGCAAAGAACTTAGCAAGAAGATAGGTAGGCCCACCAATGGTGGTTACAATGGGCCTAAGGGGAGCTCCTTGTTTGTGGATCTTAGGAAGTCCATAGATCCTAGGAGTTAATGGATTGCTCTCAATGAGCTTATGGTGCAAGTCACACACAGATTTACAGGATTTAATTGCAAGAACCACATTCCTAGAAATCTTCTTTAAAGGGTTTTTGGGAAGCTTCTTATAGCTTCCACTGTTATGAAGATGATCCAACATCTTACTGCGGTAATCAACTTCGTTGAGAATGACAGCCGCCCCACCTTTGTCGGCTTTTAGAACAACGATATCATTGTTCTGGTTTAAGGATCTAAGAGTTACCAATTCCTCTTTGCTAAAGTTGCTCTTAGGGGGATTTGTCTTCCTTAAGATTACTGCACAATCCTACCTGATAGTACTTTTAATATTATCACGTAAACCTTTAATCCCAAACTCTATGTCACAGATAATATCCTCCACAGGAATCTTCTTAGGGGCTAAGGCAAAATTTAACCCTTTATTTAAAACATTAAACACAGAAGGGGAAAAAGGAAAACCAACAAATTAATAACCTTAATTTTTTTTTTATATTAACAATTCTTACTGGCCCTAAGATTACCATCTGTAGGAACCATCAACTCCATTATTATTATTATATTATAATTAATATTATTATTACTATTATTATAATTGTTATTATAATAATATCATTATTGAAATAGTAGCTGATTATTATTATTATATTATTATAATAGTTTTAATTATCATTATTATTAATATTATATAATTATAAAATCGTTATTATTTATTATCATAATTAAAGTTATTGCTATAGTCATTATTAAACCCATTGTTGTTTTTATTATGATTCTTATCATTATAATTATAATCCTTCATATTATTCTTTTTATAATTATATTTATAATTATTACGAATATTACCAAAGACGAAATTGGGGAGCATAGCGCTATCACCAGGGCTGGTTAAATTAACGAGCGGAGCCAAGTCACCAACCCGTCGATCAGACAACTGAGGGGAAGATTTAACCACCGAATCCAAGTCATCAACCTACTGTTCATGAACAGAATTAGCCGGATTAGAGACGACCGGAGCCACGCCATCAATCAGCTGCTCGGATGACCATTCCGGTGGAGTGGAAACCTGCGTATTATAACCCCATCCTGGACATTCAGAAGAGGAAACCTGCGTATTACAACCACGTCCTGGACAAAAGATGCAAACATCGATGTTCTTCAAACTGTCTACAGGAACCCTTAGATCTGAATGGAGACTATCTTCACGCAGTTGACCACCTGGGCTGGCTCTATTAAGGAACGGAGCTAAGTCACCAATCCGTTGATCAAACAACTGAGGGGCAGATCTAACCATCAGAGCCCAGTCATCAATCTACTATTCATGAACAGATTCATTAGCCAGATTAAAGACGACCTGAGCCACGCCATCAATTAGTTGCTCGGATGACCCAAGACTAGTTTTAATAGTCGAATTAGAGACAACCCGGGGGGAAGAACCTGAAGGGGTGATAGTGAACCATCTCCATGCCTTAAGGAAGAGCTGCATACAGCGCTATCCTCGAGTTTATCTAAGGGAGCCTACAGATCTGCTATATGATAATCCTTCTCCAGATCGTAGAAGGAAGCACAATCTGAAGGATTAATATTTTTTGTTGCTATTTTCATTTCAAGTGTTATTCCCATTTTTAACATTATTTATACTTAAATGAGTTGGTGATATATACAATTAAATTTCGATGGAGCTGGATTTTGTGAAAATTTCAAATATCTTATGTGAACCATTGTTGAATTTGTTAATTTTAGATACATATATTTATTTATTTTAATATTTATTGTATAATATTTATATTTTATATATTACTACATTTTTCACAAAATTATATAATATTTAATCAGTTTTTGAATTTGTATGGTAAATTTTTTTATTTGTTTTAAGATTGATATATGGAGATTTGAACCTTCAATCTTATTCCTTACACAAAATTTTATAATATGTTCATCCACAAATAAGCACACCCCTTATTTATGTTGTAATTTTATTTAATATTGATGATAAGTTATTAATGTGATAGTTCATTTTTCTTTATAGCATAGTCTAAAAAACTCACAAATTAGTCAGAAAATAATGGGAATTTCGCCAAGATTATTAGAAAATCTGGAAGATTTTTTTTTCAATCTGGGTTTAAAATATCAAGCATCGGGAGTATGGGTGCCCCAAGGGTTCTTGATGATATTGAATCTATTTCCAACATGAAAAAGATGAATCAAACACTCAAACATTACGATATTTTGAAAAAAAGATACTGGATTTGGGTAAATAAAATGTCATCTGGGACTTGATGAATCATTTTTTGTTTTTCCATATATATATTATATATATTACAAAATTTTAAAGTTCTAAAGAATTAATTTCTAGACATTATGAGTATGCTTGAGACTTGCCAATATTAGTTTTAACAAGGATATATTTATTTATTTTAACCTCAACTTAATATGGTTGAAAACCTTTAATATGAAATATCTAGTAGATATTGTTGATTTCAAAAGTAAATTCTTCAACATGAATAACTATAAATTTGGTCTCATCCCCTATGTCAAATAGAATTAAGTGAAGAAAACATGGGTCAAGCTTTCCATCTAAAATAAAGTCCATCATGGTTAGCCCATGTGTTCACCATAATGGGAGGTCATACAAATAAAGGTTAAATTTAAACTAAATACTAACCATTAAACATAATCTATGGCTTTCAAATTAATTACTATAAATAGTTAATATTGCCCAGTTAACATTTTCATAGTTTCCATAAAATACAATTTGCATCCCAATGTTTCTAAAGTGGCTCAAATAAAGGGCCATTCAACACTTTCGAAATATTCCCACAATTTTTTTTTGTTGAATGAATTGTTTTTGCTTATTTTTCTAAAGATTTGTATATATTCTAAAACAAGTTTTTCCCAAATTTAATTGTATGTTAATCTCAAAGTTAGATATAATAAAAGGATCAATGTAATGTAAAATTGGTATGCCATAAAGCATTAGAAAACTAGTAACTTGTAGCGATGACAAGAGTTATTTACATAATGTATTTGACAATGGTAATATAATTTTTATAGAAATTTTGTTTATGCATGTCAATATTTAGTTTTCATATTATTGGTAGTTTAATTTTCATGAAAATTATATTAAATATTTTTTCTTTAATAACTCTTTGGGAAAATAAATAATCCATTTTTTCTTCAAAAACATATGGAGTTGTAGAGAGTAGAGTGTTCTTATGCACAAGTCCTTTTCAAAAACTATGTTCTTAATTTTATATTTAATTTTTCAACTATAAAATTCATTCTATCATTCCAAATATGGGGCCTTCCATTAGAGAGACATAAATGGGTCTTAGCATTATCAAACAACCATTTTTTTATTTTAAAGGTTGTCGGCATGAATGTGAATGTCTTCTAGTGTACCCTATAACTTTTCCCCCAAACAATTAATTCTTGAACATTTATAACATAATTAGCCATGGGGTTTGTTTTAATATCTTGATATATTTAGCAAGAAAAATGCATTAAAAACAATAATACAAATTAATTTTATAGAAGACATTATATATATATATATATATATAATATATATATATATATATATTTATATATATATAATATATTATATATATATATATAATATATAATATATATAATATTATATATATATATAATATTATATAATCTGCCCAATCAAATATATATGTGTATGTAGCTTCAAGGAAAATATATTCTTCGAACTTATAGAAAGCTAACGTCTATGATATATATATAGATACACTTTTTACCAAAATTGATTTCTTCAAGTATTTATAGCCCATACAATTGTGTGTTTGAACCTACAACTCCATCTAATGAATCCGAGTCATCAAGTACATAAGATTCCCACTTGGAGAAATTTAAATTTGAAAATGTGTATCCATGTTTCTAGCACTAAAATGGACAGACATTTTTAGCACAAAAACACATGCATATTCCTAGCACTGAAATCGAATGCACATTTGTATCTGTAAAAATGTGTGTGCATTTCTACAACTAGTTACTTAACACATGGGAAATTAAATTGCATTCTGGTGGGTGGGTAGTGGGAAGGTCAGAGATAGATGGGAAAAAAGAGATAAAGAGGGAAATAAATAGAGACAAGGGTTGGTAGTTATGGAATAATGAGTTAGTGTGTGAAGGGAGATAGTGAATAATAGTTGAAAAGTGAGAGAGATAAGAAAAAGAGGTGTGAAAGGATGGGGATGAAGATAGTCATTACTCACAAGGTGAAGAAGGGAGAGACCAAGTTGGAGGGGTGTCTTTCTAAATGGGGGACTATGAGAGAGAGCAAGTGAGAGAGAGAGAGAGAGATGAAGATAAATTCCATGTGTGAGTAAGTGAGTGTTTGTGTGTTCGACAGTGTTGGTGTCTTCTTGTAGCAATGGTTAGAAAAGATAGTTCAAAAATGGGTTGCTAATAGTCCGACACACAAATTTGATGATCTATTGTCTAAACCCTAAGATGAGAACACTTTCCTAGTTTAGTGTAGCCTATCTTATTCTAACCTCACCTAATCTAGCTTAATATAACTTAACTATTCCAACCTGACTAACCTAGCATATGTTATTATAAGTTGACTTAGTTGAACGTAGCCTGCAGTTGCAGAATTTATGCTATCGTGGGCTTACATAACATAGCTTAGCCTAAAATATAGCAGCCTACTCTTAAAATAATATATGCTACACTATACTACATACACTTGGCTTATCCTAGCCTGACTAGAGTATTGTAATCTCCCCATACCTTGCTTAACTGAAGCCAACCTATTTTTTTTAATAATGTATAGTAATCTACCAAAGCCTAACCTAACATTGAAATAGCCTAATATATCTTCGCCTATCTTAATATGCTTAAGTTAATCAAGTGCAACCCACCCTAGATAAGCCTAGTCTACATTAACTTATCCTAACCTATGCTAACCTACTCTAACACACCTTGATCTAAGATACCCTTCAATATCCTAGCCTAGAAAAACCCTATCCTACCTTTCCTTAACCTAACCTTCGTTAGCTTAACATGCTCTACCCTAACTAACATAGACTATTCTAACCTTACGTAGTTCTATTAGTTAACCTTATTCGTTCATAACCTTAAACCTAAGACCCTAAATAGTAATTTTATGTCTAAATTGTCAATCCTAAGAATGCTTCATTATCCTAATCCTAAATATTCCAAAACTAGGCTTGAAGCCTAAGTCCCATAAAGAAATTTCACATGATATATCCTTACATAAACCAAACCATTCTCTACAAAAATTTATAATCTAACAATATATAATTTCGCTCAATTTATTTTTTGATGTGAAATAGAGAATAATACATTCATTATGATATTTGAAGTAAAAAATATATACTTCTAACTAAAATACAAAACAATAAATGAGGACTAAGAATATGGCATTAACTATGAATTTTAAATATACATTTCACATAATTATTTTATATTTCTTGAAATTATATTTTATATATAAATATTTAATTAAAATAATAATATATGTTTTATAAAAAAAATACTTTCGCATATAGAATAAAAATAAAAATAAAATTAATCATATACATAATAAAATAAATAGAAATGATAAATATATAATAAATACTCTAAACGTTAAAATCACTAAAATTTTAAAATCATCATAAATATACAATAAAAGAAATAGAGTAGTGTCCATTGATTTCATTGAAATCACAATTTTGACAAGTGAGCTCTTCACAATAGAAGGGCTCCAAGGGTTTATGATGGCGTTGAATCCATATATACAGTCAAAAAACCAATTTCAACAACACAAATCAAGATTACATTACAATTTTTTTGGCTGCCAAAATCTATGAGAAGTTTCAAAAAAACATATAAAATATAAATATATTATAAATACAAATAAAAAAACTATTCAAAATCCTTTTTTGAAAACGTTAACACTTTTTATTTATGGTAAATGAATATATACAAAACTAATCAATCTCACTTATCAATGTAAAAAAGATTAAGGAATTTTATTTCTAGTTTATATATATATATATATAAAATACCATATTAATTTTGTTTTAAAAGTAGATTACCTATTTTACAAAAACCATTCATCTTATTGTTCCATAAATGCAATCAATTCTTGTCCAAAAAAAATCATCATAATAAGTAATCCTTGATCACACAAAGTTAATAACTGGCATACATGACTAGTAAACTAATAGATTTAAAAGACTATGCAAATGAAAATCCAGAGTGAAATAGAGAGGAAAATACCTTACATAATTTTAGTTTGCTAAAAAATCTTCCATTTCCAACTAAGTTTAAGAAATTGTTGTGACAATTGCAAAATGGAACTTCAATAAACAAACATGCATGATGATACAACCTTAAAAGTTTTGGATACATTCTAATTGTTGTTGGACCATCATATTTAAATAATTTTAAAATATAGTTTAAAGAATATTAGGTCTACTAAAATGCCCATATGCTTCTTATGGAAATATTATAATTGAATGTGCCTATGGACGTGTGAGGGATAAACACGAATAAATACATGCACTGAAAACATAATAATAAATAGTGAGGATGACCTAGCTTGTATTCTTCTTGTTCATTAAACTCAAATATTCTTGAGTTAGTTAAACTCGAATTCCACTAGTCGATTAAGCCATTGTTACATTATGATATATGTAATAATAGGTGATTACACCAAAGGTGTTTTCCCTATGAAGTTGGTTGGAAAACACTGTTCTCCCTAGCCAATGTGAATACATCATTTTCTTCCTCTATCAAAGCAGTTTTTAACACATGGAAAATCAATTTTGAACACATGGCAATGGCAATAGGAATAGTGCGGGTGTGTTGTTTTCAGTAATGGTCGCTGATAAGGATGTTTATCGTTAATGGAGGCATATAGTGCATTTTTTTACAAAAAAAAAAAAAAAATATCAAAAAAATACTATGTTACATACTATAGTAATTAATGGTTTTACATGTTTCTGGAATTCTGATTCTATATTACATCATGTCCATCCCATATGAATGGTCGACAACATGAAGGACCTCTTAGCTAGGATGGCTTGTGGTTACCTTTCCTTCACGAATGAATCCACACCCTCATCATAACGTAGCTCCCGTCACTGTTCCCATATGATTTGTGGAATTTCTAGACTTTCTTCCTGTTATCGACAAAATTCAGTAGTTGATTTTTGCTGGGATTGACATCCATGGGAAATACTCTGCTTGTACCTACCCGCAGTTATGAAATTTTTTTAGATATGATATTCCAATCCCATACCCTAGTATTCTTCTTCTTTCCCTAAGTGCATTCAATGCCTCTACTTGGAAGCCTCAAACCTCAGCCACTCGTAGCGCTTTATTCTAGCTTGTTTTATCTTGTTTTGAGTGGGACCTGCAAGGTTTTCAAGAGCACATGGAGGTCATCACATGGTCGTATGATGAAATGGCTCAATATAGGGTGAGGAAAATTTATGTTAAAATATTCTGGTTAGTAAAATTTGCTATAAGTTATGTTATGTTTCTAAAGAATATTACAATAATTTTACTAAATTCTGGAAAATTTATTTAAATAGCAATTGCTCTGCCATTTATATTTTCATAGCAATATTTGTAAGAAGATTATTGGAATGTTGGTAATATATTTGTTCAAGGAATCATTTTTGGTTGATTTGTTTTCCACATTGCTACCTAAAAAGCCAAATTATAATAGATTTATAAAGCTGAAATGTCAGGAAGATGCAATTTTAGGAATTTATGAAGTTTGTTTTATCTCCTATTACCACTCTCATCGAAATTTCCAAGAATATTGGACACATTAGATTCAATCCCATTTTTATTTGTAATTATGTGAAGTGTATGGAGCCTCACAAAATAAGAAATTGATAGCATATTTGGATCCTTTGATAGAATCCAATTTGCTAATGGAAATATATGGGAAACACAAGGTTACACTTACTGAGTGAAAATATTTGAGACTTGTTTAATTTTATCTGCGTATTAGTTGAGTGAAATTATGTGATAATTTAGGAGTCTTTTTGCCACAGTTTCATACTTTAAATCAAATTATAAGAAGATATATGCAAATTCCTTTTACTGCACATACATTTCACTTTCAAAATCACTATATCAAGAGATTTAACTAAAGTATATACACAATTATATTTTGTGAGACACTGCTTCATTATTATTCTTTCAAGTGTGGACGAAAATTATGACATTCTTTGAAAATTTTGACTATGCTTTCCCTTCATAAAGGAATGTTTACTAGAAGTGAAAAGTGTTATTCATTGAGTCTCCCTAAATTTTTACAATAGTTTAATACATTTTGAAATTTGTCTAAGTTCACGTTGAAACCTAGTTTAATATACAGTGTAACTTTAAATATGTAATCATTATTTTGGTGGGGATATATGAAATTTATTTAGGAATCAACTACAAAGTGTGAGAGTATGAATAAAAGAGGCACAATAATTAAACCAAATGCCACAAGGTGTAAGCCAAAAGAATGCTTTTTTGAAAACAATCACACTATAATTGGTATGAACAAATGGAACCCAAGTTTTCAATGGAATAGTTGATCTTCTAGGACAAGTTTATGTTATGCTCAAAAAATTGAAACCTATGTTGAACCTTGGAGACAAGACAAAAGTAGGTGAAAAACATCACTTTCTTTTTTGAAGAAATCATTATCGGTTATATGCAAAAAATACTTACTCGCAATAGAAAGAAATAAAATGGCATTTACTATGAGAAATAAGATAAAATGGCATTTACTATGAGCAATAAGATAAAATGCCATTTGCCAATGTGATAATAATAAATAATATTAGTTTAGTGATGATCCACACATAAGTGTTTTGGTTAAGGAAGCATTTATCACACAAAAATCATGTCATACCTAGCCTCGCCTAGACTAACCTATCCTAACATAGCCTAACCTACGTTAGCCTAATCTATCCTAGTTAAGCCTAGTGTAACCTAACCTAGCCTATCTTAGCCTAGCCTTGCTTAGTTTAACCTACTTAGGCTACCCAACCTAACCTATCCTAACCTAACCTAACCTCATCTACCTAGGTTGCCTAGCCTACCTACCTTAACCTAACCAAACCTACCTAGCCTAGTAGACCTACCTAGCATAACCTAGCCCAACCTAGCCTAGATTAGCTTAGTCTAACCTCCCCTAGCTTAGCCAAGCGTAGCCTAACCTAGCCTAATGTAATCTAACCTAGCCTACATGGCCTACTTCGTTTACCTAGCCTACCTAAACTAGTCTACCCTACCTAGCCTACCCTAGCCTACCTAACCCACCCTAGCCTACCCTAGCCTAATTTAGCCCAACATAGTTTGGCCTAGCTGATTCTAGGTTATCCTAGCCTACCTAAGCCACCCTACCCTACCCTACCCTAGTCTAACATAGCCTAACCTAAACTAGAATAACCCTGCTTAGCCGAACCTATCCTGGCCCAACCTAATCGAGCCTAACATACCATAAAATAACCTAGCATAACCTCACCTTACCTAGGCTAGGTTAGCCTAGTAGCGCTTAACCTAAACTAGCATAGCCTCACCTAAGGTAGCCTAGGGTGGCCTTGCCTTGCCTAACCTAGGCTAGTCTAGCCTAACCTACCCTAGCCTACCCTATAGGAGCCTAGCCTAACTTAACCTAGCTTAGCCTAACCTTAATTAGCCTAGCATAGCCTAACCTATCCTAGCCTAACCTAACCTACTCTAGCTTGTCCTAACCTAACCTAGCCTAGCGTAACCTCACATAGGCTAGCCTAGCCTAGCCTAGACTATCATAGCCTAGGCTCGCTAGCCTATTGTATTCTAGCCTAACTTAGGCTAAGGAAGTGTATCTAGCCTACCGAACCTACCAAACCTAACTAGCCTACCTATCCTAACTTATCTGAACATAACCTAACCTAACCTACCCTAGCCTAGCCTACCTTATATAGCCTAGCCAAGCCAAACCTATCCCAACCTAGCCTAGCCTAGCCTAACCTAGCTCCGCCTAGCCTAGCTTAACCTAGCCTACCCTGGCCTAGCCTAGCCTAAACTGGCCTAGCCTATCCTAACCTAGCCTAGCATAGCCTAGCCTCGCATAGACTAACCTATCCTCGCCTACCTTAATTTAAGCTAGCCTAGCCTAGCCTAAACTACCCTAACCTAGCCTAGCCTAACCTAGCCTATCCTATACTATCCTAAACTAGCATAGTTTAGCCAAGGCTATCCTAAACTACCCTAACCTATCCTAGGCCCACCTAGCCTAATCTAACCTAGATTAATTGACTAGACTAACCTAGCCTACCTTGGGCTAGCCTATCCAAACCTATCCTCGCCTACCTTGGGCTAGCCTATCCTAACCTATCCTAGGTTAAGCTAGCCTAGGCTAACCTATCCTAGCCTAGCCTAGCCTATCCTAGGTTAACCTAGCCTGTCCTAGCTTGGCCTAGCCTAGCCTCGTCTAACGTAGGTTAACATAGCCTTGCTTAATGTAGCCTAGGCTACCCTGACCTAGCATAACCTAACCTAACCTAGCCTAGCCGAGCCTAGCCTATGCGAACCCAGCCTATCCTAACCTAGCATATCTTGGCCTAATGTACCTTGGCCTAGCTTAACATAGCCTAGCCTAGCCTAACATATACTAACATAGCCTAGCCTACCTTCACTTAAGCTAACATACCCTAATATCGCCTATCCTAAACTAGCCTAAAATAGCCTAGCCTAATCTAATGTAACCTAGCTTAACCTAGCCTAGCCTAATCTGGCCTAGCCTAAACTAACCTAACCTAACATAGCCTAGCTTAGGCTAATCTAATCTAGCCTAGCCTAACCTAGCCTTTGCCCAACCTAGCCTAGCTCAGACTAACCTATCCTACCTTGGGCTAGCATATCCTAACCTTGCCTAGCTTAACCTAGCCTTGTCTAACCTAACCTAGCCTAGCCTAGGTTATCGTAGCCTTGGCTAACCTAACCTAGCCTAGCCTAACCTAACATAACCATTCGTAACATAACATAGCATATCTTAACGTGGCCTATTACCTAGCCTAAACTAGCCTAACCAAACCTATCCTAACCTAACCTACCCTACTGTAGCCTACCCTAGCCTAACCGAACCTATCCTAACCTAACCTACCCTACTGTAGCCTACCCTAGCCTAACTGAACCTATCCTAACCTAACCTAGCCTAAACTAACCTAGCCTAACCTAACCTAGCCTATGCTAGCCTAGCCTAACCTTGCCTAGGTTAGCCTTATCGTAACCTAACCTTGCCTACCCTAGGCTAACCTTGACTAACCTAGCCTTAGCCTTGCCTTGCTTAACCTAGCCTCACCTAGCCTAGCCTAACCTAGCCTATACTAACTTAACGTAGCCTAGCCTAGCCTACACTAACATAACCTACCATAACCTAACCTAGGCTAGGCTAGCCTAGAATCTCTTAGCCTAAGCTAGCCTAGCGTAACCTAGCTTAGCCTTGCCTTACCTAGCCTGGCCTATTCTAGCCTAACCTAGTCTAGCCTATCCTAGCCTAACCTAGTCTAGCCTAACCTAACCTAACATAACCTTCTCTAGATTAACCTAACCTAACCTAGCCTAACCTAACCTAACATAGCCTAGCCTAGCCTAACCTAGCCTAACATAGCCTAGGCTCACCTAGCCTATCCTAAACTAGCGTAACTTAGGCTAAGCAAGTGTACCTAGGACATTGGAACTACCGAACCTACCTAGCCTCCCTAACCTAACTTATCCTAACATAACCTAACCTAACCTACCCGAGGCTAGCCTATCTTACATAGCCTAGCCTAGCCTAGCTTCGCCTAGCTTAACCTTGTCTATCCTAGCCTAGACTAGCCTGACCTAACCTAGCCTAGCCTTGCCTAGATTATACTATCCCAGCCTACCTTAGTTTAAGCTAGCCTATTCTAGCCTAAACTAGCCTAGCCTTGCTTATCCTAAACTATCTAAACCTAGCCTAGCCTAACCTATAACTTGGGATATCCTAAACAAGCCTAACCTAGCTTAGTCTAACCTAGCCTATCCTAAACTATCATAAACTAGCCTAGCCTAACCAAGCCTATCCTAGCCTAACTGAGCCTAATCTAGCCTAGCCTAATCCAACCTAGACTATCCAAGCCTAAACTAACCTAGCTTGCCTTGGGCTAGCCTATCCTAACCTATCCTAGCCTAACCTATCCTAGTTTAACCTAGCCTAGGCTAACCTATCCTAGATTATCTTAACCTAACCTATCTTCGCTTAACCTAACCTATCCTAGCATAGGTTAACCTAACCTAACCTACCCTATCCTAGCATAGGTTAACCTAACCTAACCTAGCCTATCCTAGATTGGCCTAGCCTACCATAGCTTAGCCTAGCGTAGCCTAACCTAGGTTAATCTAGCCTATCCTAGGATAACCTAACCTAGCCTAACCTAAACTAACCTGACCTAAGCTAACCTAAGCTAACCTAGCCTAACCTATCCTAATCTATCCTACTCTAGCTTGGCCTAATGTACGTTAGCCTAGCCTAACTAAGCCTAGCCTAGCCTAACCTTGCCTAGACTAACCTAGCCTGGCCTACCTTAGCTTAAGCTAACATAGCCTAACCTAGCCTATCCTAAAGTAGCCTAACCTAACTTAACCTTGCCTAGCCTAGCCTAATCTAGCCTAGCTTAGCCTAGCCTAACCTAACCTAACATAGCCTAGCATAGCCTAGCTTAATCTATCCTACCCTAACCTAACCTTACCTAACCTAGCCCAGCCTAGACTAACCTAGCCTACCTTGGGCTCCTATCCTAGCCTAGCCTAGGTGAATGTAGCCTTGGCTAACCTAACCTAGCCTAGCCAAACCTAATATGACCTAACCTAACATAACCTAGCCTAGCCTAACGTAACGTAGCATAGGCTATCTTAACATAGCTTTACCTAGCCTAACCTAACCTAACTGAACCTCTCCTAACCTAACCTAACCTAACCGAAGGCAGCCTTATCAGAGCCTAACCTTGCCTTGCCTAGCCTAACCTTACCTAACCTAGCCTTAGCCTTGCGTTGCTTAGCCTAGACTAACCTAGCCTAGTGTAGCCCAAGCAAGGCTTTTTAAAAATTAAATTCTATTGTAATTGAAGCCATGGAAAAATAAAGAGCACAAACTAAACTAGAGCAAGGTTGAAGCCAAGGAAAAAGAAAAAGCATAACCTAAACTAAGGCAGGAAGAGCACAACATAGGAAAAATAAATCACTAGACATAGTCAAAATCAAATATGAAAGACTAAATTAGAGTTAAACATGTTAAATAAAAAAACTCAGATTAAGACACATACATACCTCATACATACCTGGAGTTGCAACAATATATTCAAAGATAAAAAGACATTGGAACAACCATCACATGCCTCGAAGTTGACTTCATACTTATTTATTTGTTCTTCACGACCTCCCATCAGAATAAAGGAAATTGACGCCAAACCCTCAAAGACGAAGAGACGTAAGTCAAGTCCAAACCATCCAAAGCAAAGGCATCCTGCTGAAATTGCAGAATAATTAAATCAAGAACTCGTATAGGAATTCATAAAGAGCTATAACAATATATAAAAAACACATAGAGCTGATGCCTAAATCAATGGAAGTCCCTAGTATACATACACATCATATAAGTCCCTAGTATACATTCACATCATATATCGAACATTCATTTCCATGACTCAAAATATGCTAGGGCTGGAAAAGGAGAAACTAGGGCGGAGAATAATATAGAATAACACAGAGACAAAGGTAAATAGCTCAATTAATATCAAAACCATATTTCAAACCCTCTAACCAAGTCAAGCAGGTTATTCAAATAATGTGGAGTTTGGAAATTGAAAAACACACTTAATTGTAGTTGCAGCAAAATATTCAAAGATGAAAAAGCACTTGAACAACAGAGTAGCCATCAGCGCATGCAGAGACTTTGATAGCTCTCATGTATTCACGTTTAGTTTGAATGTTATGGCAGTCAAGGATTTGGGTTTAAAGCGGAGTTCGAATAAAGCTGGAAAGAAAACCCAAATCGTCAAAGTCCAAATCCTGCAATGATAGAATACCTTAATCAACAAATGCACAAAGAAAAGAAAAATGCACATAAATTAACGGAAGCCTGCAATACATACATACCATCTTTTAAAATAAAAACCCCAAGGAGAACAGAGGAAATTCAAGCCGCAAGGTTAACCGGAAAGATAAGCCCCAAGGAGAATAGAGGAAGGCTAAGCCCCAAGGTGAAAAGTAAAACTAAAAACTCTGAAATTAATTCACACATAGAAAGAAAAAGACAGATATGATGTCTAAATTAAAAGAAACCATGATATAGGAACCATTGATATCCACGAAATTGTCTAATATTAAAATGGATGGAATTGACAAATTGGGAAAAGGAACTACGTTCACAATTGCAAAAGTAAATGCCGGAAAAAATATAGCGAAACCTTGTATCTGAAATAGATTTGTCCTGCAATGAGTATTCCATGATTAGTGAGATGAAGCAACAAAGTCCGCAGCACTTGAATCCACAAAGTGCAACCACAAACACAAAAATCTCCCAAATCGAATTCTCTAATACTTGCAGACACAAACAAAACATATATATGGCCATTTACCAAGATGGATCATATATATAGCAGAGCGACACAGATAGGAAGCGTTTCCAACAAAAACATAGATGGATCATATATATAGCAGAGAGACACAATCTTTGATGTTTCATTTTGTGGACTTCCTTGAGTTCTCCCAAAATAGAAGTGATCAACGGGTGATCAACGGTTCATTCTGTATGTTCTTTTAAGTCACGATCTCTCGTGCTTTTTCTAGTTTCATTTTAAATTTTAAAATAATTGCAAGAACGGTCTTTCAGTTAATGGATTTCAGTAATAATCTATTTTCTATTTATTTTTTATTTTAAATAGAGCTTACAGTTTCTATTTTCATTTTAAATTTCAAAATAATTACAACAAAAGTACATCAATGCTTCAGTTAATAAATTTCAGTCCCAATCTCTAGATGTTCTTTCTTTTTTCAACGATTAAGATTATATCGCTTTTATCTCATAATCATTAAACGCTTTTGTCTCTTTTATATATATATATATATATATATCCATTTACAAAATGAACTTCGAAAGATATATATAGCCATTTACCAAGTTGGTTGAACGGCTTGTATCATTTGGAACTTGTATCATCTGGAACCGTACATCAGATATATGAATTTCCAGTTTGAACGTTTGATGAACCCATCTCGAACATTCCACCGTATATACGTATTTCCGGTGTGGTTTGAACGTTGGAGGAGCGTAGTACAAACACAAGTGGCATTATGGAGTGTAAGATGCTTCTTTATGGTCAGATAATATAACAAACTTGCCTCTGACAAAAGCACGCCCACTAATTAGGCATTACATTCAAATTGGTTTGAACGTTTGGTCAACTCCAAGCGCCCACTACATAGCATACCTTATCTGTTTGAACGTTTGCTCAACTCCAAGCGCCCACTACATAGCATACCTTATCTGTTACACACTAGTGGCATCTGCGAATTGCAAGTTTCTCGTTCAGCTTCGCAAATCTTCTGTGCGCAGCCTTAGGATCAATCCTCGTTACCAACAGATAAAATAAAAGCCCTAGAGCAGAGAAGAAAACGAAGACCATGGTTCACGCATAATGTCAGGGAGCAAGAAGAAACACGCTTCCAAGGTCGGAGAGAAAGGAATATATGGTAGGAGGTAGCGTATGATTCGGTCTCGGACGCACCTAAGATGTGCTATTTGGCGGTAGGAGGAACAGGAAAATATGGTAATCGATAGCATCATGATTAATGTGCATGTGGCAGAGAATGTCATGAGTGAAAGTAAACCGTAAATTGCGCTTTCGCTATACTTCTACATGATTCCTGTACTCACTATTATTAGTCCCTCATGCTACCTTCCACAACGAGCTATTGTTAATTGATTAATAAAAATATAACCTAATTATGTTTTAGGTACCACTAATCGTATAACGTAAATGGCTGGGATTTAATAATCTTAAGCGGGAATCACGCATCACGCAAGGAATACGAACTGCATAGTACAGAGTGGATGGTACCCCGATCTTCTAAAATTATTCAGTGCAAGAAAAAATCGAATGCTTAATATCAGCTCTGTCACAGATATAATAATAGATAGAATTTTGATCTAATCTTACTCTCATAAATCTAAACCAAACCATTTTCACATGATATATCTTTACATAAACCAAACCATTCTTTACAAAAATTTATAATTTAACAATATATAGTTTCACTCAATTTATTTTTTGATGTGAAATAGAGAATAATACATTCATTTATGATATTTAAAGTAAAATATATATACTTCTAACTAAAATACAAAACAATAAATGAAGACTAAAAATATGGCATTAGCTATAAATTTTAAATATACATTTCACATAATTATTTTGTATTTCTTGAAAATATGTTTTATATATAAATATTTAAATTAAAATATAATATATGTTTTATAAAAAAATACTCTTTGCATATAGAATAAAAATAAAATAAAATAAATCATATAAAATAAATAAAATAAATATAAAATTATAAATATTAATAAATTACTCTAAACGTTAAAATCACTAAAACTTTAAAATCATTATAAAATATACAATAAAGAAATAAGAGTAGTTGTCCAAAGATTTCATTGAAATCACAATTATGACAAGTGAGCTCTTCACTTGTTCATATAAAAATATAAATATATTATAAAATACAAATAAAACATATAAATATAAATATATTATAAATACAAATAAAAAACAAAATTCAAATCCTTTTTTGAAAATGTTAACACTTTTTAATTATGGTAAATGAATATATACAAAACTAATCAATCTCACTTATCAATGTAAGAAAGATTAAGGAATTTTGTATTTCTAATTTCATATATATATAAAATAAAAATAAAATATAAATAAATTACCACATTAATTTTGTTTTAAAAATAGATTACCTATTTTACAAAAGCCATTCATCTCATTGTTCCATAAATGCAATCAATTCTTGTGCAAAAAAAAATCATCATAATAAGTAATCTTTGATCACACAAAGCTAATAACTGGCATATATGACTAGTAAACAAATAGATTTAAAAGACTATGCAGATGAAAATCGAGAGTGAAATAGAGAGGAAAATACCTTACATAATTTTAGTTTGCCAAAAATTCTTCCATTTCCAAATAAGTTTAAGAAATTGTTGCGACAATTGCCAAATGGAACTTCAATAAACAAACATGCATGATGATACAACCTTAAAAGTTTTGGATACATTTTAATTGTTCTTGGACCATCATATTTAAATCTTTCTAAAATATAGTTTAAAGAATATTAGTTCTACTAAAATGCCCATATGCTTCTTATGGAAATATTAGAATTGATTGTGTCTATGGACGTTTGAGGGATAACCACGAATAAATACAAGCACTGACGACATAATAATAAATAGTGAGGATGACCTGGCTTGTATTCTTGTTGTTCGTTAAACTCAAATATTCTTGAGTTAGTTAAACTCAAATTCCACTAGTCGCATTGTTACATTATGATATATGTAATAATAGACGATTACACCAAAGGTGTTTTCCCTACGAAGTTGGTTGGAAAACACTGTTCACCCTAGAGAATGCGAATACATCATTTTCTTCCTCTATCAAATCAGTTTTGAACACATGGAAATGGCAATAGGAATAGCGCAGGTGTGTTGTTTTCAGCAATGGTTGCTGACAAGGATGACTATCATTAATGTATGGATATAGTGCATTTTTTTTACAAACAAAACATCAAAAAAATACTATGTTAGATACTAAAGTAATTAATGGTTTTACGTGTTTCCGGAATGCTGATTCTATATTACATCGCATCGATCCCATATGAACGATCGAAAACATGAAGGCTCTCTTACCTAGGATGGCTTGTGGTTTCCTTTCCTTCATGAATGACTCCACACCCTCATCATAACATAGCTCCTGCCACTGTTCCCATACGAGTTGTGGAATTTCTAGACTTTCTTCCTGTTATCGGCAAAATTCAGTAGTCGATTTTTGTTGGAATTGACGTCCATGGGAAATACTCTGCTTGTACCTACCTACAGTTATGAAAATTTGTCATATATGATATTCCAATCCCATACCCTTGTATTCTTCTTCTTTCACTAAGTGCATTCAATGCCTCTGCTTGGAAGCTTCAAATCTCAGCCAGTCGTAGCGCTTTATTCTAGCTTGTTTTATCTTGTTTTGAGTGTGACCTACAAGGTTTTCAAGAGCACATGGAGGTCATCACATGGTCGGACGATGAAATGGCTCAATATAGGGTGAGGAAAATTTATGTTAAAATATTCTGGTTAGTAAAATTTTCTATAAGTTATGTTCTGTTTCTAAAGAATATTACAATAATTTTACTAAATTCTGGAAAATTTATTTAAAGAGCAATTGATCTACCATTTATATTTTCATAGCAGTATTTGTAAGAAGATTATTGGAATATTGGTAATATATTTGTTCAAGGAAGCATTTTTGGTTGATTTGTTTTCCACATTGCTACCTAAAAAGCTAAATTATAACAGATTTATAAAGCTAAAATGTCGGGAAAATGCAATTTTAGGAATTTATGAAGTTTGTTTTATCTCCTATTACCACTCTCATCGAAATTTCCAACAATGTTGGACGCATTAGATTCAGTCCCATTTTTATTTGTAATTATGTGAAGTGTATGGAGCCTCACAAAATAAGAAATTGATAGCATACTTGGATCCTTTGATAGAATCCAAGTTATCGTGTCAGTGCATCGTGTACTTGGAATTAGGCGCTCGTCTTGGAATTCTGGAATTCTTCTACTATCTGCAATTGAAACTCTGCGATTTCCTTCATTGTCTTGTGAATTAAGTAGCCGGGCTTGACGCGATGTTCCCTGAATGGACCTTAGCAACTAATTACTCCAGAAACTTTCCCCATGTGTTTTAGCCATACTTTGTCGCCATCGGCTAACCTGGACCTGACAACCGTGACGCAGACTTGGAAAGGATAGAGTGGGTTGCATGTCATATTAAATTTGCTGTGATGGGCTTATTTATTAACTAAATTTGTGCTTAATGGGAAAAGATTTTGCGGCTCCTACTTTGACAATTGCATTATTAGTTACTTATTATGGAAATGACTACTAGTACGGCGGAAAGGACGGATACAACGTGTGATCATAAAGGCTAGAAAAAGCGCTTGCCTATGTGTAATTTGCTGACTGTGACTAGTAATTCTATTTTTCCCTCCCCCCGACCAAAAATGGGTTGTGGCATGATGACAATGTTGCTGCAACCTTATCGTCATTTCACTTATTTTTATGATAAAAAGAAAGACTCTAACTAATTGTTGAACATGACTGACTAATTCTTATTTCTTCTTACCTACTTGCAGGCTCATTTCTTAGACCCTCTTTATTTTGGATTTGTGGTTGGCACATTGTGGAAGGGCTTTAGTCGTGCGCCATTTACCCATCCATGCAGCATGATTCCATCTAGTTGCGCCAATCTTACTACTCCATAATTTTTTATATCTGTAACTATAAACGGGCCCAACAAGTGAATCTACAGTTTCCCTGGGAATTTCTAGAATTTGTTGTCATATAGTAGTACCTGATCCCCAACTTTGTATGTCTTCTTCCTAATATGCCTATCATGCCAAGCTTTCTACCTTCTCTACTCCACTAACTGATGAAAATCAGCTAAGAACCTTGACTCATCCAATTCCATTAGTTGACTTAGTCTCTCTCTCAAGGCCATATTGTTCGTCATTCCCGTTGCTTCAGATATGAACATGTTTGGTATTATAAATTATGCTGGCACCACTGCTTCCCTCCAGTATACTAGCTGAAATGAAGTTTTTTTATGAGGTCTTTTTACTGTTGTCTGGTACGCCCATAGAGTTGCGAGTATTCTTTCATCCCAGTCATCTATGTTGGCAACTTGGCCAATACTATCTTTGTTAGACCTTTCTCCAAGATTTTGTTGAATGCTTCAACAACGCCATTGGCTTGTCGGTGATATAGACTGCTCTTGTTATGCTAAATCAGGAAATTATTCAACAGAGTCTCAATGGTTTCATTCAGAAAATGCATTCCTTGGTCACTTGTGATACTTCTCGGGCATCCAAACCTTGAGATTATGTTCTCGAAAATAAACCTTGCGGTTGTCTCTGTTGTACAGTTCTTGACAGGTGCTGCTTCTACCCACCTAGCGAGGTATTCCGTTGTGGTTATTATGTATCTTACGCATGAATGCCTCGTCCATGGTGCAATGGGTCCAATGACATCTATTGCCCATTTGTCAAATATTTGCACTGTGTGGATGGGATTTAAAGATAGCTCATCCTATTGCGAAAGATTTCCAATCCTTTGACAAACATCGCAGCTCTTAGCAAATTCTTTAGAATCTTTATGAATGGTTGGCCACCATAGTCCCACTTACAGTATCTTCCTTGTATTGGCCTTGTCTCCCACATGGCCTCCTGCGACTCCCACATGACATTCCCATAATACATCTTTCCTTTCATGTTGAAGGTCGTAGTGCCTCAATACTTTATCTAAGCCCATTTTTTAGAGTTGTCCCGCGATCAGTTGGTAATCTGTTGCCCTTACTATTAGGTGTCATTTCCATGTTCTCGTATATCCTTCTAAGCAATGCCCTATTGTTAATAATGTGGCGATCTCTTTTAGGTGATCTGAGACTACCTTTATTCTGAATAAGTCAGCGTCGAACAATCGATCATCGACTACTCCTTTATTCTCTCCTGTCTCCAGTCGTGACAAGTGGTCTAGCCCCAAATTCAATATGTCGGGTTTTATGACCACCTCGAATGTAAATTCCTGGAATAGCACGAACCATAGACATATTCTTCCTTCCAGTACTATTTTTTTTACCAAGTATTTAAGTGTTTAATGGTCTATAAAGAATTTGAATGGCGCGCCCAACAAGTAATGCATGAACTTTTGGAGACAGTAAACCATGGCCAAGGATTCTCTCTCAAATGTTGTATAGTTTCTTTCCACCGTTGATAACTTTCTGTTGGCATAATACACCGGGTGGTCCATATTTTTCTCCCCTGGCTATGCTAAGACCGCTCCTAGTGCTATTCCTGACACATCAATGTGCACATGGAACATTAATCTAGATAGACAAGGATATGGGTGCTTACCAACCTTTCTTTCAACATATTCAGTGTTGTCTAACAATCTTAAGTCCAAACGAACTCTTCCGTCCTCTTCAATAACTTTTCCATTAGGAACTTTCCCGACTGGTTGAAGCCTTAATGGTGCCCCTACTTGAGCCTTCCTTGATCTTCAATCCATCCTTGATCTTCTTACTTTGATCTTCATCCCATCCTTGAGCCTTGAGCAAAAGTCAAAAAGGTGCATCACCGAGGTACATGTCTGTTCCTATCTCTATTTGAGATAGAGCTTATCATCGAGCTATCAATTAGGAGGGAATGAGTCAGAGCAGGGTGTATTACCACTACAGGGAATTCTTTGATGATAGTGACTTGCGGGAAAGCGCTTCACTGAAACTTCAATAAGGAGGTGCCCAAATAGTTGATGGTACAAATGAGCAAAAAATGGCCACAAGAAAAAAATGAGGGGACCAAATAATTTAGCACATGAACAGGATCAAAAAATGGCACCAAGAACTCTTCCATCCTCTTCAATAACTTTTCCATTGGGGCTATGATGGACGCATAATTCTTGATGAAATGCCGGTAGTACCCCATATGGACGAGAGTTGACCTTAACTGCTTCACGTTGCACAGTGGTTCCATGTTGACAATTGTCACAACCTTCGCTGTGTCTACACATACTCCATCCTTGTAGACGATATGGCCAAATAGTGTTCCAAATGGAACTGTGAAAATACATTTCTTGAGGTTTAAGGAAATTTTTAGTTGTCGGCACCTTTCAAACATAGCCCTTAATAAGTAAGCTGTATACTGTCTAGTCGTCCATGTACACCTCTAGTAACCTGTGAATGTAGTCTTGAAATGTAGCAATGACAATCCTTGAGAAAACTATTGGTGCATTCTTTAAACTGAATGGCATTACATTGTACATGTATGACCCCCACTCGGTAGTGAATGTTGTTTCCCTTTTATCCTCCTTGGCTATTCGAGCTTGATGGTAGCTCGAGAATCCATTTGTAAATGAATATGCTTCTTTCCCTGCCACATTGTCCAAGACCTCATCACTGAAAGGTGTCGAGAACGGGTCATGCACACGTGCATTGTTGAGACTTCTTTAATCAATGCATACTCTGATTTCGGTCGCATCCTTCTTGTTTTGTATGACTATCGGACTTATCCACTCTGCTTCATCTACCGGAAATATAATCCCTACTTCCAGCATTTCGGCGATTTCCTTCTTAACCTTTTCATTTACCCTTGGGTTCAATCTATATGGTCTGTGCTTTACCAGATGGGCATTCGGCCTTAGAACAATCTTCATTCCCCTATGTCTCCCTTTATCCCCTTCAGCTCTGCCACAGAAGTTGGAAATAGGTCCTAGTATTCTTGTAATAGGTCAAAATTTGCTTTTGTGGTTTGTTCATCCCAATAGTCTCCTAAAAATGCCATTTTGTGCTTATCCTCCTCCCAACATTTTGTTTTCTCAGCTTGATTGGTAGAAGGTGAGCACCTTCTCTTGAGGGGCTCTCCCGAATGTCTCTTTCTCATTCTGTTTTCTGAAAGGTCAGGTGTCTCAATCCATCTAACCCATCCTCTTCTAACTCTACGTCTACCTTGTTACAAGTCGTATATTCTAGAGAATCTATATCATACAAATACTGCAGAAAAATTTCATCAGGACATCCTTCAACTAACTATCCTGGGGAAAACAAAACCCTTTTGATCACCTGGAGCATCTTAGTCATGCATTCATCATTGCCTCTTAATGAAAAGCTGCTAACAAACTCTACCTCCAAAACATCCCAATCCATCATTTGCCAATGAATTTCCTCCTGTACGTACTAAGCTTGGGGAACAGTTCCTGGGGTATGTATAAATACATGTACCCATACATCCTTCGGTATTCCCTAGTTTTCCCAATATTTTATGCAATCTTCGACATGCCACTCAGGACTTGAATTCCCTTTGTATCTCGCCTTATCATGTGGTCGGTCTTCATCCTGGGCAAATCTTTCCTTCATGGCTTGCTTGATGCTCTCCCAATCTCTTAGTGCACTACGGTGCGTTCTCCACCATCTTGTTGGTGTCGCCATGAGAGAAATATCAAGAAAGGGAATCCTTTGATCCCCTGTCATTTCCCTCTCTACCTTATTCAAGAAGGTGTCTACCGGTTCAATGTTGTAGTACTTGGGATAGTCACTTGTCTCCGTTCCTATCCAATTTACATGGTTTATCATTGCACAACATCTAGTGTTTAGTTCATACCCACCTTACTGCCATGCATAACATGCAGCTTATGAATTGGCTTTTGAGCTTTGGATACTTCTCTAGCTGACGAATCCTCCTGCAGTAAGATTTATGTAATATTCCCTTTTTCTTATTGTTAAGGTGTGTAACTGGTCTACCATTCCTTGTTCATCCTTGCCATGTACTGTTTCTATGAACCTAGCTCATTGATACGGGTCCAAGGGTTGGATCACCCTCATTCCTTTTGCTTCGAAAATCATCAACTCTTTCTTTAGGTCAATAATGACATAGTTTTAATAGGCCCAATTGATCACAAGGAGTGCTGGGTATGGGTCCTTATCTCCCATTATGTCAATTACCTTGAATTCAATGTGCGTCTTCACCCCCGCCACATCTACTTCCACATTTTCTAACCGTCCAATGGGAAATATACAATACTGGTTCGCCATTCTTAGTTGAATCAGTGAGTATTTCAGTTGCGGCTTCCCCATTGCCTCCCATATTTTCCTAGGTAGGATATTTACATACGATCCCAAGTCTAGCATTGTGTCCCTTATCTGGAATCCCACAACCTGAGCATTAATTCAGAATTCCTTCTCGCTTCTCTTCTTGTTTCGCCTCACCCTTCTAGAATGCTTTTCTGGTAAGTTGGCAAGCGGTCATTCCACTTCCCCTTCTT
Source organism: Pinus taeda (assembly GCA_000404065.3). Classification (NCBI taxonomy): domain Eukaryota; kingdom Viridiplantae; phylum Streptophyta; class Pinopsida; order Pinales; family Pinaceae; genus Pinus; species Pinus taeda. The sequence goes on along the minus strand of APFE031484011.1, from coordinate 331,023 downwards.
CTACTGATAATGCAACTTTTAAGCTCTTTCGCAATTCCTTCAACATGTATTCATCTTCGACAATATTTAGGAATAGTTTAAACCATTCTTCAATCGGTTGGTTACAATCAAGCATATGGCCATTTGGTCTTTGGTCTTCCTTCCTCTCGGTCATCCCCTCAAACAACTTAGCCGCTTCATGATAATACTTCTTTTCGTGCTCAAGCTGATACACTTTCTTTGGAGATGTCGCTTTAACAATCAAGGGTGAGTCCACTGTGCTACGATCCTCCCCCATCTTCTTTCCTCCTCTCGTGACTATATTAATATTGGTGGCGGGAAGACCATCGTTAGTACGAGGTTCGGTATTAACCAGGTTATCCCCCCTCTGTCTGATCTTTTCCTCCCACTTTGCAATGAGTTCCAGGAAATCCTCCGTGGTGTGGGTATTAATCCTGCATTATGAGCACCAAGGTCTCCTAGGGAGTAGGCATTCCATGGTGACATGTCCTTCCTGGTCGCAGTTGTAACACCTCACGGGGCCTCTTCCTCTCATTCTTCCTCCTCTCCCATTTCCTCCTCATCCTCCCTGGTTCGACTCATTAATTATGAACGTAGATTTGTCCAGCCGCTCTGCTAGAGCATCCAGTGCTCGACACTAGTCAGTGTGATGGGTTGTAGATGCACAAAACTCACAGTAGTTGTTATTGGGGACATTGGATTACTTCTAAAATAATGGGCACATCCATGAAAATGTCCATACATTCTACAGATCTCACAATAGTCTTGGTTATTTCGTCTCGGAAGAACTGCTTGTGCTCCTATTGCCACAACTCCTACGGTTGGTGGGGTCCATGACGATCTCGCAACCCCCCTAGATGATTAATTCCTCACAACCTCAGGCATTCTTTCGCAACATGTCCTTCCACCATGCAGTGCGTGCACAATACGTTAGGATGGCTGGTCGCACTGGTTGAAGATCTTTCAACTTCTCCGTTAAAGTTGCGATCTAATTTTGAAGGACCATGATTAAAAGATCTTGCAAACTCGGCCCTCCTCGATATTCGTGGGGATATCCAGCCATGGCCTCTATGCATGATTCTTGATCCAAAGCATCTTGGAGGGTTTCGATCTTCTGTTGCGTCAGTGGCGTTTTGGTTAGGGGCAAGAGTGCCTTGATAAACTAGTCTTATTGGTGATTTGGGTCTAGAATGTAGCTCAACTTAGAAATGGAATCTGTAAACCTTTGCATGAGTTACCAAGCCGTCTCACCCTCTTTCTGCTTGATCTCCCACAGGTCTAATATCCCTAGCTGATTTTTCTGGGGTACTTTGAATTCCTGCACAAATCCTCTCTTGATATCATCTATCGTGGGATTCTGGTTCTGCTCCGCCCATTTTATAAAGCAACACAAAGCCCTCTCTCTTAGCGTGGTTTGGAACTCCACTGTCCTGATGTTGTTTAGAGTCTGACGTGCTTTCCAAATAGCTTCACAGAGATACCAGTGTTGTTCCATGTCCTCGTTTCCCCTTCTCTCAAACTCTGGATATCTGGTAAAAGATACGCCATACTGACTTGGGTATGAGCTAGCAACACAAACCCTTTGTTCCCTAGCTGTTGGGATCCCTATAGCCCCAAGTTATTAATACTATTGGTTCCCTTGTAGTTTCCAATATTGAAACTAGCTTTGTATTTATCACGCGTGTTGTGTACCCATATTTCCTTGGCTAATTTAATAACAAATTTCTTTAAATTGTAATAAGGTACCTGGGGAAGGTCGGGAGAGAAGCTACTTGTGTGTCGGGAGTATTGATGTTGGCTTCTAATGAATGCTTCTCCTTCATCAAATAACCTTCTCATAACGTCGCCCATGTCCTCTTCTCTCTCCTCTTCATACCTACTTGGCATTTTCCCTTGCGATATTCCTCCCGCAACCTGTAAGGCGAGGCCCTCTCCATCTTTCTGGCTCCCACACCTCCTGTTGCCGATCTTGCTCTGTCCTACATCTTCCTTTTCTCCCCCTCCATCTTGGGGTTTTCCCAACACCGCTCCTACTTGGTGTGTTCCCATCTTTCTTTTCTTTAGAGTCTGAACCACCCTTTCTTGCCACTTATCTGCTAGCAGCACTCTCCTCTGTGCTATAACATCTCTAGCTTTCTTAAACCCTTCCACATCCATCCCTGCAACAACATCTCTATTCCCCAACCGACAACATTCCCCCCTTAGGTCCTTCCCCTGGTACTAGGGTTTTACGCTACCATATCCGCGGTGGGCAAGGGCAGCAGTCCTTCTTCTACCATAAATATATTAATCCACGTTGGCACTTCCCTCATCAACCTTCCTCTTAATCCAGACCCAAACACCACTTCTACCTTTGAGAAGGATTGATGACTCTCGGTAGCAAACTCAACTATATATCCCTCCACCGTGGTCTTTACCCAAAATTCGATTGCTGTAGTCTGATCATTGTCTAACTGTTGAAGCAGTATGAGATCTTAGGGAGTCCAACTGTGGAGAACTTTCGTCGACCTCCCTGACCGATTTTTCCCGTTCAGTATTCTTAACCAATTGTATAGGTCTTCTGGAAACTTGCACCAAAATATCTCATATTGGTCATTGATACCATCGGCATATAAAATGCCTTCACTCACCCTGTCGATCGGTTGATTCTTGTGGATAACTTGCTTCGCTAAAAACTAATCTATCTTATGATTCCTCCAATCCCTGATCTCCTTCTTGAATATCCTCGACACCATGTTCTGAACTAGTTCTTGTAACTTCAGGTCCCGATAACGGAACCATTCATTGGCACGAAAGAGTCATCAGGGGAAGGCCCTGGGTTCAATGGTTCATTGTATGTTAGGTCGACGCCAACATTTTCATCTTACCTAAGGGGTAAGGAGTCTCCCCCAAGGCGTTCCATGACTAGAATAAGAAGGGTTCATCATGGATTCAAGGGAGCATCAACCGAAGCATCGACCACTAACAGATATATAACATTACACACATAGTAGATAGAACAACATACCATCTATTACACATAAACTACTAAATGCATGCATCTGACAGGATGTTACAAAATTTTAAATAGGTCATCATGTCATGTATGTTTATACACATTATACTTTACAACCAATCTGGACTTTTCTTTCTATTAATTCAATAGTAAAACAATAAAATACATCTCAGCTTTCGCTACAAGTAAATATAAGGAATACCTGTGTACAGACTCATGGGATTTTTCTCAATCCCAAAGGTCTTGCTCAATTGAACTCCTGTCTCCTAGTATCAGACTGCTACAACCGATATCCTCTCTGCAACACCAACCTCAACAGCCTCACCAACCAACCCCTCTTCCATTACTGGCCCTCTCCTTTTATATTTCTCTCTACCGCCTGGAGTGCCAGTTCCTGCTCTGTTGTTCCTTCCCTCGACTGCTCCTCCTCCTTCCTGCCCACTCAGCTACCTTTTTCTTCCGCTGCCACCTTGCTGCAACCCTTCCGCGACTGCCTGTTCTTGCCTTGCTGTCCAACTGACTTCCCTGCAAGCTAACCATTGTTGCCACCTATTTCCTCCTCATTCCTTGGTCAGCCAAAATAGATCAAAACCTTTACAAAAATAAAATTAAGGCCCCAACAATCCAACTTAATCAGACACAATAGAGCTAGAAATTTCTACTAAGAATGTCTCATGCTCTACTTTTGTAATTGTATTGTTTCATCTAGTTATCTTTAAGAAGTAGTGACATTTCAACAATAAAATTGGTTGGTAAAAGTCTAATGGGTTGAGGAAAGTATTGCTAACGTGATATGACAACAAGAAACTAAAAAGGAATAAGACAAGACTTTTTAAATTGTGAAAATAACACGGAATATAGCTTCACAGTAATCTTCAATTGTCAATATACTATTCTAGGGGAAAAGGCAGCCAATTCCGAGAAGCCAACAAACTATGTATTCCCCTTGGTTTCCATGTAATTAATTGAGCAAGATAAGTACATGCAATTTTCAGTTAGAATCACTAAAATGATTCCATAAATATTCAAAGAAAAATTAATGTTACTAATTCGTTTTTCTCTGATGTAGACAAAATTGAATATGCAAACATGTTTTTGAGCCGGAGAGTTCTGTAATTCATTGTGTCCAAATCATTTCTTATTATCATGACCTCTTTCTTTTAATGATCAAGCAGTGGACCTATATTTGATCCAAAAAATATATTCCATTTTTCTAATTCAAAACTAAATTTCCTTCCAACTTATAACGTTCAAACAAACCATAATCCTTTTCCTTTAACAAGTCGTTGTTGTAATATACTACTAAACAAACAGTTACGTAATGAAGTTAATAGTGGTGGAATACTATTAAATCAGCAAATACGAGCAAGAAATAACACCACTATGTCCTAGGCACACCATGTTTTTATCTGTTCTTTACCTAAGTAATGAGAATTTTTATAAGATGAAGTTTGGTTTTGGTCTTGGAACAAATAATTTTCCAGCATTACACAACTTAAATATTATACTCCTCTTTTCCCTTGAAAAATGGTGTTGGGACCTACAGGTATTCAATGATTCCAAAATAGTCATAGACTGGTTCAATCGAACATCTCAATGTCACACACACACACACATTCAGAAATCTATTGGATGACACAATAATGATTAAAGCTCAATTTTATTATATATCTTTTCTCCATATATACAGGGAGAGGAACACAATTTTGATCATTTATACAAAGAAGGCACACAGCAGGACCCGAGTACATGGTTAATTATTGAGCACAATGTAGCTGAACACTATCAGTGTTATCATTGTCTGTTCATAGATCATATTGGCAACAATGAAGACAAATCATAACAAAAGGATTCTGGTCACTTTGTGGAGATTTTATGCACTTGTATGATTTTACCACACATCTATCATGATTTTATTATGTTTAATTTCCTCATATGTATGATGATGTATATATAGACAGGTATGTATAGACATATCGATATTATGTTTGGATACATAGTATGGATCTGTATTGTAAGACCTACTCAGTTTTGGACATGCTATCACAACATTTGCTACACAGTTTTGGATATGCTTCATAGCATCTCCTACATGTAATTTTCAATATATTATTAATGAAAATTACGCTTTTTCTTTTGGGGAAAAATGCCAAGTCTTTATCCTCTTGGTTGGAAATATTACTTCATGAAAACAACATATTTGACAAAGAAAACTTTCTAAAACTAACGAATTCTAATGTATCCAACAACATTGACATTTCCATTGGCATGCCCTCAAAATGGTGGAATTATCAAAAAAGTGTAGTGCACTTCCCTATACACACTCCTCTCTCTTCATGTGTCTTTGTATAAATCCCTCAAGTTCGATACTCATGCAAGTACTGGTACAAAGCTCTAGCTCTACATGAACCAATTCTTCTTAATACTTTTGACATATTAATCATTATACATCCTGAGTGGTCCTAATGGTTAAGAGCATGTGTTTAGTCTTAATAGGTCACAAGTTCAAAACCAGAGGGGGTAGAGTATGTATGCCTTCATAGACTTAGCAGTCAAATCGTTGCATGGAGGTGGGTCCCTTATCCCACAATCAAGGGGGTCTCATACACCAATTTGGTGTCTCACTTGGATGTGACTTTAAAATTGGATAATAATATTAATAATAATAATAATTAATATTATATTATTATTATTATTATTATTTATTATTATTATTATTATTATGAGTTCAATTCAAAAAATTAAAAACTTCTTGATATATCATCTAGTCATGTCGGAGGCATGTCAATTTAATTAATTTAGCTTTATCAAACAACATAGTGTGGCATCAAATGATGATCCTCAACTTTCACTCTTCTTTGTTCTTTTGGGTAGCTCCATAAAAAAGGATCTCAATCACTTATACCTTACTGCATTTTATTGGAAACAATGCCTAGCTTTATTAGTCTTTCACAATATTTTACTTATAATATGAGCATGATTACATGTATATAGTCCTCACTATCATCTTCTCGCACTTTCTCTCTTGTGTGTTCTCTTATGTATGAGTATAATTTCATATTTTTGTAACTAGGATCATATCAAAGACATAATTTTAAGGTGTTTCAAGAGCTTTATCACCTTGGCCTCCGCTCAAAATTCTCCTTTAAGTTCTCCTTAAGAAATTCTAGTGATTCACAAATATAGACTCCAAATAATTTGGTTGATTCACAAGAATATTACATTAGCAAACAATTGTTCTTGAGTTTATACCCTAAATTTGCCTATTAAGAACCTATGCCTTTGAAGTTTGATACGCTTGGGCTCCTCCCAACACTGTTTTATTTTTTTCACTTGGACTACTTCCAAGTCTTTCAACATCTTCTTCAAAGGAAAATCAATAGCAAAATGATTCTGATAATAAAGGAAACAAACAACATTCTTAACTCTAGATTTGGGCAATTTCAATTGCTTCATTGTCATCCCATACTCTTCTTTTGCACCATCCATCATCATATAGGTATGGGCAAAGAATCTACCCGAAGTCTCAAAGACTCAATCTACTTTACTACCTCAGCCAACTTTTGTCAACCTACTTAACTTGCCACCGAAGCTTGCAGCCCCCTTCTAAGTCATGGTTAAGAGAGATTGAAGTATTCAACTTTTGTGAAAAAATGTAGTCTTGATTTCTCGGTCCAAAAAGGAACTATTTTTTTGTTCCAACCTTTAAGTCACTCGTGTGGTTGATTTTGTCCCCAAACCTACTAATTCACCTTAAGTTTTCTCAAACATAGTGAACATTTGCACTACTTTGATACCACTTGTCATGAACCTACAGTTTTCTAGAATTTTTCTTCACGAACCTAAGTTTCCCCAAGTCTTTTTTGACTCTTGAGGTTGTGTGACACTAGTTTTACTCAACCACAATCGCTTGGCCAACATACACCTACAACAACCACACTACACATTTTAACTTGAGGTCTAATCATAACTCTACTATAAGATACAATGTGTAAAATGCAACTAAATCCTACTTAATCAAATTCATTAAACAATAGGCACATGTCCAACCACAATCTTTAAAACATCCCAACAATACTTAACACTTAACCAAAAAAATACATTTCAAGGAACATGACATTCATTCAAGTAAACATATTATTACGACACACAAAGTAGAGGTAGCATCCAAGGCAAGTGCCATACTGTTATTATATCAAAAATGTCATAGCTATATAACAACATAATTGAAACTTTATTCTAGATATACAACGAGTCAAAGAAAGTATTGCCTTAACTACTACCCAATAGACTTTCACAATCCAAACCCTTAAAACAACTGAAAGATTGCCTCTTGTAATTCTTGTCTTCTTTTTCTTCTCACTCAGTTAGTGCACTTTCACCCTACCATGCCAACCTTGAACTTATCACGATAATTGAGCTCATTTATACTCTTGGGGAATATCAATAGATGATGCCTTAGCAACTTTTAGGTGTCCACTACTTATACAAGACTTGTCTCACACTTGCATCCTTCTTTGCCATATTACAAGCCTCTCTATGCCTAAGTGGACTCAAGTGTCCACATCACCAACTTCTATGATCAATGGTGCATTTAACCCCCTTCATTACTTGATTTCAAATTGTCCAACATCTAATGGTTTTGTGCTTAAGTCACAACACACCTAACAAGTGTGCCCAAGGCACCCAAGGACACATGGCAAGGGTGCACCCAGTAAGCATGGCTAACATATGTGTGCCTATTAGTCTCTACCCCTTCTTGTCCATCCACTATCTAACATCCAACGGTGTTGTGCTAAAGGTGCCCAAGCACAACCAACAAAGGTACACCCAACAAGTGTGTCCAGTTGATGTGTGCTTGACGAATGTGTGGCTAGTGGTGCCTTTGCCCACTTCATTCTTGTTCCATCAACCATCCAACAAATTTATCATGTTGGGCCCGAGGTGCCACACACCCAACAAATGTGCCCATGGCACCCAAGTGTGCTTAGCAATGGTGCACATAAGAAGTTCATCTAATGGATGTGTGCCAAATGGATGTGAACCCAACTAGTGCATTGTACAATTATACTCTCAGATGATTACGCCTTAGGGCACTTCTACCCATCCATTGCAACCCTAAAATAGAAAATGCGCAACTCTTGGAATCTACATGAATCCTAATATCACAAGTCTATAAAACCTAATCAAGTTCTTTATGCCAAACTTGTTCATCATGCATCATACTCATAAATCGCCAAGTCCCCTTCCGAGCTTCTCTTAGTAGGCCTAACTAATGGGATCTACACAAATTTGCAACATGGCAAGCTTGACAAAGGGAAACAAACATGTCCATGGTGCACCTTGCCATCATCAAGGGTACCTATAAACTAGCTATTTTTAGTTATCAACCTTTTTTCATGTCCATCTGTGCCAATGAGTAACCACAAAGGTTATTGTCTCGTTTTAGTAGCTCAAGTGGTTGAGAGCATAGCTTGTTATCCTATCCACCCAGGTTCAATTCCAAGGGGCATGTTTCACCTGTTGTGATAAGGCTAAAAGGTTAGGCACCCTCACTACAAAGGACATCTCAACCCTTACTAAGTCATAAATTATTGGTATATCCAGTTTTTGCATTGTTGGATATACTATTGGTGTTATAATTACAGTCGATAAGTTTGATCCAAGGCCTCATCCATATCACTCCAACAAATTACTAATTCACGATAGTTTAAAAAAAAACACACCAAAATAATCTTTCAACAAAAGTACCTAAAGCCATTCAAGATGAAAGCCTTACACATGGCTTAGAGTATATTGAAAAATTCAATTGAATTTTATACTACTCTTTTTATTCGTGAAAATTCCAATTGTTAAACCTTCGTAACCAACCTTCAATTACTCCACACATCCACTATTTCAGTCACTTATTAGTTTCATGGCCTTTACCATTGTGTCAGGGGAACAATCTAAAGGGTTTAGCTTGGCACGAGAGTTCTCACTTTCTTTTCATATCGATTATTATGGCTCACATTTCCCTGAATTTTCCAAGGTTGATATGTCCTTACATTATGAAACTTTATCATTTGGATTAAAAGATAAAAGACACTACTTATAATTAGTACATCCCACTCAAACTATATGTTATGAAATGCATGTGATGGCTCTACACCCGTCATATGCATGTGAATTCAATGAATGTTTTGTGAGTTATGTTTTGATGTCTTTTTTAAATGGAAATGCATTGCATGAATACTCATCAACCATAAACAACTTTGCACGATAATATAATGTGTTGGAAGCATTTCGCAAGTATTAAATTATCCCTTTGATTAAGAAGTCAGAATTGGTACCTAGCAACATCTCCACAAAAATATGAACTTTCTTTTTACTGTAACAAGATATTTGCATGGGACGCCATTAGAAAACATAAATACAAGTACAAAAGGAGTTATTCTAGAAAGCTAGGGTATGTATACCACTATAAATGAGTCAAAGAAAGTATTTCCTTAACTACTAGCCAATAGACTTTCACAATCCAAACCCTTAAAACAACTGAAAGATTGCCTCTTGTAATTCTTGTCTTCTTTTTCTTCTCACTTAGTGCAGTTTCACCCTACCATGCCAACCTTGAACTTAGCATGATAATCGAGCTCATTTACACTCTTGCTAAATGATCAATGGATGATGCCTTAGCAACTTTGAGGTGTCCACTACTTATACAAGACTTGTCTCACACTTGCATCCTCCTTTGGCATATTACAAGCCTCTCTGTGCCTAAGTGGACTCAAGTGTCCACATATAAATGGTGCATTTAACCCCTTTCATTACTTGATTTCAAATTGTCCAACATCTAATGGTGTTGTGCTTAAGTCACAACACAGCTAACAAGTGTGCCCAAGGCACCCAAGCACACATGGAAAGGGTGCACCCAGTAAGCATGTCTAACATATGCGTGCCTATTAGTCTCTAACCCTTCTTTTCCATCCACTATCTGACATCCAATGGAGTTGTGTTGAAGGTGCCCAAGCATAGCTAGCAAAGGTACACCCAACAAGTTTTTCTAGTTTATGTGTGTCTAACAAATGTGCGGCCAATGGTACATTTTCCCCCTTCATTCTTGTTCCATCAACTATCCAACATCTTTATCACATTGGGCCTGAGGTTCCACGCACCCAACAAATGTGCCCATCGCACCCAAGTGTGCTTAGCAATGGTACACACAAGAACTTCATCCAATGGATGTGTGCCAAATGGATGTTAACACAACTAGTGCATTGTACAATTATACTCTTGGATGCTTATGCCTTAGGGCACTTCTACCCATCCATTGCAACCCTAAAATAGAAAATTCCCAACTCTTGGAATCTACATGTATCCTAGTATCACAAGTCTATAAAAGCTAATCAATTTATTTATGCCAATATTTTTCATCATGCATCATACTTACAATTCTCCAAGTGCCCTTCCGAGCTTCTCTTAGTAGGCCTAACTAATGGGAGCTACACAAATTCGCAACGTGCCAAGTTTGACAAAGGGAAACAGACATGTCCATGGTGCACCTTGCCATCATGCAAGGGTACCTATAAACTAACTATTTTTAGCTATCAACCTTTTGTCATGTCCATATGTGCCAACCAATAACCACAAAGTTTATTGTCCCACCTTAGTAGCTCAAGTGGTTGGGAGCATAGGTTATTCTCTTATCCACCCAGGTTCAATTCCAAAGGGGCATGTTTCACCTGTTGTGATAAGGCTAGAAGGTTAGGCACCCTCATTACAAAGGAAATCTCAAACCTTGCTAAGTCATAAATTATTGGTATATCCATTTTTTTCAATGTTGGATAAACTATTGGTGTTATAATGGCAACCGATAAGTTTGATACAAGGCCTCATCCATATTACTCCAAAAAATTACTAATTCACGATAGTTTAAAAGAAACACACCAAAATAATATTGCAACAAAAGTACCTAAAGCTATTCAAGATGAAAGCCTTACACATGGCTTAGAGTATATTGACAAATTCAATTGAAATTTATACTATTTTTATTCATGAAAATTCCAATTGTGAAACCTTCGTAACCAACCTTCAATTACTCCACACATCCACCATTTCAGTCACTTGTTAGTTTCATGGCTTTTACCATTGTGTCAGGGGAACAATCCAAAGGGTTTGGCTTGCCACGAGAGATCTCACTTTCTTTCCATCTCGACCATTATGGCTCGACCATTATGGCTCACATTTCCCTGAATTTTCCAAGGTTGATATGTGCTTATGTTATGAAACTTTATCATTTGGATTAAAAGATAAAATACACTACTTATAATTAGTACATCCAACTCAAACTATATGTTATGACATGCATGTGATGGCTCTACACCCATCATATGCATGTGAATTCAATGAAGGTTTTGTGAGTTTTGTTTTGTTGTTTTTTTTAAATGGAAATGCATTGCGCAAATATTCGTCAACCATAAACAACAACTTTGCACGATAGTATAATGTGTTGGAAGCATTTCGCAAGTATGAAAGTATCCCTTGGATTAAGAAGTCAAAACTGGTACCTAGCATCATCTCCACACAAATATGTGAACATTTGTTTTACTAAAATGTAACAGGAGATTTGCATGGGACACCATTAGCAAACATAAATACAAGTACAATAGAAGTACAATACCCGAGGCTAGCCTATCTTACATAGCCTAGCCTATCCTACCCTATCTTACATAGCCTAGCCTATCCTACCCTAAACTAGCCTACCCTAGCTTCGCCTAGCTTAACCTTGCCTATCCTAGCCTAGACTAGCCTGACCTAGCCTAGCTTAGCCTTGCGTAGATTATACTATCCCAGCCTACCTTAGTTTAAGCTAGCCTATCCTAGCCTAAACTAGCATAGCCTTGCTTATCCTAAACTATCTAAACCTAGCCTAACCTAACCTATAACCTGGGATATCCTAAACAAGCCTAACCTAGCTTAGTCTAACCTAGCCTATCCTAAACTATCCTAAACTAGCCTAGCCTAACCAAGCCTATCCTAGCCTAACTGAGCCTAATCTAGCCTAGCCTAATCCAACCTAGACTATCGAAGCCTAAACTAACCTAGCTTGCCTTGGGCTAGCCTATCCTAACGTATCCTAGCCTAACCTATCCTAGTTTAACCTAGCCTAGGCTAACCTATCCTAACCTATCCTAGATTATCTTAACCTAACCTATCCTCGCTTAACCTAACCTATCCTAGCATAGGTTAACCTAACCTAACCTAGCCTATCCTAGATTGGCCTACCCTAGCGTAGCCTAACCTAGGTTAATCTACCCTATCGTAGGATAGCCTAACCTAAACTAACCTGACCTGACCTAACCTAACCTAACCTAGCCTAGCCTAGGCTAACATATCCTAATCTATCCTACTCTAGCTTGGCCTAATGTACGTTAGCTTAGCCTAACTAAGCCTAGCCTAGCCTAACCTTGCCTAGATTAACCTAGCCTAGCCTACCTTAGCTTAAGCTAAAATAGCCTAACCTAGCCTATCCTAAAGTAGCCTAACCTAATTTAACCTAGCCTAGCCTAGCCTAATCTAGCCTAGCTTAGCCTAGCCTAACCTAACCTAACATAGCCTAGCACAACCTAGCCTAATCTATCCTAGCCTAACCTAACCTTGCCTAACCTAGCCCAACCTAGACTAACCTAGCCTACCTTGGGCTCCTATCTTAGCCTAGCCTAGGTGAATGTAGCCTTGGCTAACCTAACCTAGCCTAGCCAAACCTAATATAACCTAACCTAACATAACCTAGCCTAGCCTAACGTAAGGTAGCGTAGGCTATCTTAACATAGCTTTACCTAGCCTAACCTAACCTAACTAAACCTCTCCTAACCTAACCTAACCTAACCGAAGGCAGCCTTATCATAGCCTAACCTTGCCTTGCCTAGCCTAACCTTACCTAACCTAGCCTTAGCCTTGCGTTGCTTAGCCTAGACTAACCTAGCCTAGTGTAGCCCAAGAAAGCCGCCTAACCTAGCCTATGTTTACCTAGCCTAAACTGGCCTATACTAAGCTAGTGTAGCCTAGCCTAGCCTATAGTAACATAACTTACCCTAGCCTAACATAGTCTTTCCTTTCCTTGCCTAAGGTGACATAACCTAGCCTAGCATATCATATTCTATCCTAAACAAATTAATATGAAAAATGAAAAACAATGAACCTTCCATATTAATATAAAAAAATTCAGTCACACAAACTTTCTGTAAAAGACAAATTGTGAAATAAATTAAAACATGGTATATATGGATAGTTTAGTTGCTTAATATCTCACATATATGATGGTGAAAGGCTCTTTAAATTGATAGCTAGGAAAACTTATCAACTTTTCCTTTTCAAAAATAAAATTCTATTGTAACTAAAATCATGGAAAAATAAAAAGCATAAACTAAACTAGCGTAGGGCTGAAGCAAGGGAAAAAGAAAGAGCATAAACTAAACTAAGGCGGGGCTTTTCAAAAATAAAATTCTATTGTAATTGAAGCCATGGAAAAATAAAGAGCATAAACTAAACTGGAGCAAGGCTGAAGCCAGGGAAATAGAAAAAGCATAAGCTAAACTAGGGCAAGGAAGAGCACAACATAGGAAAAAATAAATCACTAAACATAATTAAAATCAAATATCAAAGACTAAATTAGAGTTAAACTTGTTAAATAAAAAAACTCAGATTAAAACACATACATACCTGGAGTTCCAACAATATGTTCAAAGATAAAAAAAATATTCGAACAACCATCACATGCCTCGAAGTTGACTTCATACTTATTTATTTGTTCTTCACGGCCTCCCATCAGAATAAAGGAAATTGAAGCCAAACCCTCAAAGACGAACGAATATGGGTAAGTCAAGTCCAAACCATCGAAAGCAAAGGGATCCTGCTAAAATTGCAGAAAAATTAAATCAAGAACTCATATAGGAATTCATAAAGAGCTATAACAATATCTAAGAAAATTATAAGAAAACACAGAGCTAATTTCTAAATCAATGGAAGTCCCTAGTATACATACACATTATATATCAAACATTCATTTCCATGACTCAAAATATGTTGGGCTGGAAAAAGAGAAGCTAGGGCAGAGAATAGTATAAAATAAGAAAGAGACAAAGGTAAATAGCTCAATTAATATCAAAACCATATTTCAAACCCTCTAACCAAGTCAAGGAGGTTATTCAAATAATGTGGAGTTCGAAGATTAAAAAACACACTTAATTGGATTTGCAGCGAAATATTCAAAGATGAAAAAGCACTTGAATGACAGAGCACCATCGGCACATAGGATGACAATAGGATGGCAATGGCAATAGGATGAGCGCGTTATTTTTAGCAATGGTCACCGACAAGGACGTCTGTCATTAATGTAGGGATATAATGTGTTTTTGTTACAAACAAAACATCAAAAAAATACCATGTTACATACTATAGTAATTAATGCTTTTATGTGTTTATGGAATGTTGATTCTATATTACATCGTTTCGATCCCATATGAATGCTCGACAACATGAAGGCCCTCTTAGCTAGGATTGCTTGTGGTTTCCTTTCTTTCATGAACGAATCCACACCCTCGTCATAATTTTCCACTGTTCCCATACAAGTTGTGGAATTTCTAGACTTTCTTCCTGCTATCGGCAAAATTCAGTAGTTGATTTTTGCTGGAATTGACGTCCACAGGAAATAATCTGCTTGTACCTACCCACAGTTATGAAAATTTATCAGATATGATATGCCAATCCCATACCCTTGTATTCTTCTTCTTTCCCTAAGTGCATTTAATGCTTCTGTTGGAAGCTTCAAATCTCAGCCAGTCATAGCGCTTTATTCCAGCTTGTTTTATCTTGTTTTGAGTGGGACCTGCAAGGTTTTCAAGAGAAAATGGAGGTCCTTAGGTGGTCGGACAATGAAATGGCTCAATATAGTGCGAGGAAAATTTATGTTAAATACTCTAGTTAGTGCATTTTTTTAATTAATGGCATCGATCCCACAAACAAAACATCAAAAATATATTATTTTACACACTATATTGTTGAAATCGTAATTTCCCCTGTGCGCGGGCCAGCAGTTAAGGCGCGTGGGTCAGCAGTCAACGCACGCCCAAAACCATCGAAGCATACCTGAAACCGGCAGTAAGCCATCGCACCACCCTTCAGCTTAAAGTTGTTTCCGTGCGAGGAGCTCCGACGTGTTTTGGAGGATGCACGTGGATTGCCATGACATCAGCACCTGACATTTATCGGACGATAAATGTCGGTCAACTCACCCCGCCCGATATCCGTCCGATTAAATGGAATTTCCTCCTCCACTCGCTTGCCAGGAAAGGTCTCCGCCGGTTAAGTTTTCCAAAGTACATACGGGGGTCTGATTAAAATTAATGCAGTGTGGACCGTCCCATACCTTAAGTTAATACATTGTCATGTTTTTGGTAAAGTTTTAATAAGGCACGTTAATACGAAGTATGGGTCAAAACATAATGAAAGTTTTTTTTTTTTTTTGTGGCATATGTTTTGAAAAGGCGTTGACTCCATTTGTGTCATATGAAAGCACACGGGGAGGTAAAGTTTAGTTCGCGGCAGCGAGTAAGAAAATAATACCATACAGCTTGTAAAAATGGAGGAGACAGAGTTTTATCATTGGTGTGGATTCGCAGCAGCGAATGAAATCCACAGAGATTAATTTTGTATTGCAGGGGAGGAATGCACAAAAGTGCATGAATTTTCTTTTGGGTTTGTAATGTAAAAAGAAAATGCAGCAGCAGTGTAAAGTTTTTGTTTGTAATGTAATGTAAGAAAAATAATGCACAACAGTGCAGGAGAAGGTAGAGAAGTGAAAGAAGAAAAACCATGGGCAAGTATGTGAAACCATGAATTGTTTCACACAGCAGTGAAAAGGTAAATCTGTAAATCCCTGTAATTTTTGTTTTCACACAGCAGTGAATGTAAATGAAATATTTACACACAGTGGTGTAAAATTTCAAAGGAGACAGAGTAATTTCTTTTGTAATGTTTTGGTGAATCCCTCTGAGTGAAAGAGGATGAATATGTCTCAGTAAATTCTCACGTGAAAACAGAGTTATGGTTGAATGTTGTTTTTGGTAAATCCCTCTCAGCAAAGAGGATGAATGTATATCAGTCATTTTATTTTAATGAATAGAGATCTTTTATGGTGGTGAAATACTCTGTTCTCAGCTATTTTTTAAAAGGGTCCTCTGTGCAAAAAGATCCTGGAGCAAAGGAAACAGAGCATTGCCTCTGTGTTTTATATTTTGTGGTTTTGGTATTTTCCCATTCCATTGCAAAAAATACCCACACAGTGGTATCAGAGCTAGTCCAGGCTCTTTGATGGTGACAGACCAGGTTCATGCTCTTTGAAGTGTCAAAGAAGCTGAAGGAAAGACCCTTGTTGCAGCAGCAGTAAAGCTTCTCCAGCTGTGTGAAGTTTCAGCCAAAGGGATTCAGGTATTCCTCAAAGTTTTTGAATTGCTGTTAAAAAAAACAATCAGTGGTTTTAAAAACACAGTCAAGGATTTTAAAAATAGTTAAGAATGGCAAGGTCAAAGAAGAAAGTGTCCAAATCCCCTAAAGTTGTGTCTCCCTCTGTTAAAATAGAAAACAATCAATTTGTAAACATTCTATTTGAGGCTCCAAGGTTCGATGGAGACTTTGATATGTGGGAAATAATAATGAGGACTTTCCTACAGTCTGAAGGAATGGAAATTTGGGAATCAGTGATTGATGATAGCAAAATGGATGGAGAATCCAAGGAGTATGATGCAAAAGCAGCAAAGATAATCTTGGATGGGCTGCCTGATTCTGTAAAGAAGAATCTAGGAAAATATTCATCAGCAAAGAATATATGGGACAGACTGCATGAGCTTCATGCAAAGGGAGCACTGACCATGACCATCAGTCAAGAAGAAAATTCTGAACCCATCATAGAAGCTGAAAATAAGAAAGTTGACCTCATCAAGCTTCAAGTACAAGAAAGGGATGAAGAGCTTGCCAAGCTTAAGAAGGAACTTGATGAAAGCAGAAGGAAGCATCAAGAAGAAGTCATATCCATGACAAATCAGTTGAATAAAGCAAAGAAGCAGGAAGATGCCTTGTCAAGTCAACTTGAACAAAGGCACAAAAGAGTGAACAAACTTGTAGAAGAGATTGGACAGTACAAGGTAGAGGTATCCTCCCTTAAGTCTGAGCTACAAGAAGCCAAGAAGAAGGCACAAGAAGCTGAAAAGAAAATGGAGAGCAGTCAAGCAGAAATCTCCAAAATGAAGACAGATATAATCTCTCTTAAAATAGCAGCAGCTGAAGCTACTCGTAGCAAGGAAGAAACTGAGGAACAACTTGCAAAGAAGAATGCTGAGTGTGAAAGATTGGAAGAGGAGATTGTCCTCCTCAGGAAGAAGGTTGAAGGGATGAACAAGATCATGAAGAGCTCTCAAGCTTTGGATGACATGCTCAGCTATCACAAATCTCCATCTGATAAATCAGGACTTGGGTATGTAGGTGAATCCTCAAACAAGGATAAAAATGCTTTAAGCAAAGGAGATGTGAAGAAGCCAGAAAGAAATGGTGATGCTCCTAGTTCTAGAAAAGGCAAGGAGAAAAATGAAGGCTGCCATAGAAGAAATCCTGCTCCAAGTAGAAAACTAGCTCCAAGAAGAAATGTAGCTGATGGCAAAAAGGCAAGAGGCAATGGTGATCATCAAAGGATCTCAAGGCAGCAA
>APFE031484011.1:286526-302299 GCA_000404065.3 Pinus taeda | reverse complement strand
CAGGCTGAATCATTCACCTGGCGGCTCCAACTCGACCCAGACATTCCAGTGCCTGTTGATTCACTCATGCAATGGTAGGGTATGTGGCAAACCCTGCCCTGCATGAAGCTGTAAACGATGATAGACATTGGTTAGCAGATTTTGAACTCAATGAAAAATTTGTCAGTGGCTTCCTTCAAGGTTTGAAATCTTCGAAGTTTCCTTTTGAAGTTAAAACAAGTGTCTATGAATTAGTTGTTGAAAGAATTGAAGACGAGATTCAGTATCTCGATGAGCAGATCCATTCTTATGATTTCCAAGACCCTAAAGTGTTCTTGGAAATCCTTCCTCCTTCACAACAAACAATAACAGACTTGCCTACAGATATTTATATTGACAATGTGCAGCTAGAAGTATGTCTTGCAGAGTTGGGGCAGCCAACAGAGTCCGGCTTCCGTGATCCTATGGCGGCATATATGGACATGTTTCTCAGTTTGATGGACAAATCAGGCTGTTTTTTCCGTGACCAGGGTCAGCACATGCATGAAGGGCTGCCAGCAACTGCATCCGTGACCTCGTGGCAGCATGCTCAAGCGGCTTCATTGTCAGGTTTACTCGAATGGTTAATATGGCATTTTAGCATTACCTGATCTCTTGTTTATACAGCAGATTAGAGTAGGTTTTGTAAATAAATAAGCTAGCCATAAGGGCAACATCTTGTTTCAGTTGGCTTGAAGATTGTTAAGTTGTTTTTCAGTCATTTCAGTCTTGAGATCAAATCAGTTTGAGTTCAGTTTTATGTTGTGTTGATGATGACTCCATCGCCCAATGGTGGAGGCATGGTCTGCTCTTCCAAAGTTCTGTGGTTCTTGGCACTTCCAGGAAGCTGCAGCTGCCATCCCAAATGGAGCCGATGTTAGACTCCGTCTCATCTCAGAGATTGATTCTTCTTCAAAACCCTGTTTTGAAGAAGAAATCATAATGTATTGTTTTAGATTATGTTCTTCAGCTCTTCAACTGGCAACCGACTTTCATATTGTCTGAACCTTCAGAAACTACTTCTCCTTCTATGGGCTCTAGCATACCTTCAGTGTTTAGGGAGGGTAATGAAGTTGTAAGTGGAGTAAACAGTACAACATTATCTGGAGGTATACTCTCTGCTGGATTTCATGGAAGCTTGTATACTTGTATGCATTGCATGGAGGCCGAAGAAAAGCTTGTTGCTGGCACTGGTAATGGTTACTTAAGGTTTATTGATATTAATGCTGGTTTCCAACTTCATTTATGGCGATGTGAGCCTTTGGAGACTTCATTTTCTTCTTTAATTTCTGCTATTTGTTGTTCTGGACATCGAGATAACCTTGAAAGCATGAAAGTATCCAAAGGCTGTTGCGATGTTCCTTTAAACGCCATTCTGGATTCTTCATTTAGTATTTACATTGCATTTTTCTTTAGTGATTGGAGCCCTTGCGATGTATGAAGGGCACATTCTTTCCATTTCAAACATATTGGAGTTCCAGTGAGCTCAGGTCCGTGATTTTGGTTTTCCAAGGACTTGCTGTTCTTAGGCATTTCGCTTTCTTTCAGTGTTGTGAGAGCTCTATTCTTTTCTGAACATAATTTCTTTGGGATATTATGACTTGAAAGGTGATCTTCTTTGACAATGGAGGGGGTTAATGTCTGAGCAAACTGATTCTACTAATCAAAGTGCAGTGTATAATAATGAACCACTTGATCGTCGTGACTGTTCTGGAAATGTCCCATCTGGGTCTCCTGTGATATACAAGGACAAGGGGAATGCAGATGTCAGTGAAAATTCGCCAAAGAAAGCCAAAGCGGAGTCAAAACAAGCGAGGGAAACTGTCTATGGTCAAAAAGCAGATATAGTGGACTCCAAATGGAATTCGGAAATATTAAATGCTCAATTTCATATGCAGTCAGTGACACATATATAGTATCAAAACGACTCTGCCATCTGATGACAAGTTTAAAGCGGAATGCGTGGTATCTGCTCCTACTGTCAGCAATATACCCATGCTTGAAATTATAGTTGTTGTCATATTTCTTATCCATGATTCACATACCCAGTTCAGAATGTTGCCACTACCTCAGAAACCTCATTTGCAACCACTTTATTGAGATTTTGTTGCTTTGTTGCATCAATACTAGTTAAAAAGGCTGCGCAATCTAAGAAAAAATCACTGAATTTTCTATTGCCTGGAGTTATTGTGTTCATGGAGTGGGTTGTGTCTCAACCATCTTTCGTGAAAGATATCAAGGTCGAGCATTGCTGCATTGTTTTTCAGAGATATGGCGTGATGGAATTTCGTAGCAGAGGAGACTGGGCAGAACATAATTTCCAGTTTAAAGAATCCAAGGTGACTACTAACAAAATTGGGGATGGAATTGGAATTGAAATTCTAGATGATGGCATGCAGGTCTAATCGCTCTCAGAACCAACAGAAGAGAAATAGTCTATTGTTCAACTTTTAAAAATGACGTGTTTAGACTGCAGCAAACATAATGGAGCAATGAATAAGCTGGCTGAATAAGCACAACATGATGACTGCTATTCTCTTTATTACCATTGGAGCTTGTTCAGGACATGGAGATTGTAATGGTAAATTGTATAACCCTTTGGGGCAATAGAAGGTTGATACCACGTGGGCCATTGAGGGAACATTTGATTGCATTGAGACAGGTAGATATAATAGTTTTGCATCATACAGATTTGATATCAAAAGAAAAATATCAATTGGAGTGTTTACTTGAGGAGAAATCCCTATTTTTGATAGCAAAATGGTCCCGTGCCATTTCTTCAGATTACAGTGCGAAGCTTCAGTGATTCCTCTGAACGTAGTGCACAATATGGTTGTATTGTGTGTTTCTGGCATTGGTTGTCCAGAGTCACTTTTGTTAGCTATGAATGTTTGAGCCATTAAATTACACCCAGCAATTGATCATAAATAGCAAAAAGCCTATGATTTCCAGACATACAGGCTCATATCAAATTCGTGGAATGATAGATCTTTCCAAGAAGCATGCGGCACATGGCTATGACAGTTGAATTCGGGTCTGTTTTGTGTTACTCTCAAATTCATCAAGTTATTTTTACTATGTGTTTGAGAAAGCGGATGGGAGTGTCTACTGGTTTGATTTGTGTTGCAAAGAAAATGCATCTGTCATGGATCTTGGCAAGGAACCAGTTGCTTCTGTTTGCTTCAGTCCAGGGAATGATGATATTTTGTATGCAGCATATGCAAACACAGTTACTTGCTTGGATGTGCGCATGGCACCTTCCAGTGGACAATTGCAAAAGTACACATTCAATACAGAGGGCATAAATTAGATTATTATGAACCTTAAATCATCTTTTCTTGCGGCTGCAGATGACAGTGGAGAAGTAAAGTTTTCATGACAGATTATTGACATTCGTCAACATTACCTTTACAAAACACTCAGATCCGTACACACAAATATTTGCAGCTCTGTGCAGTTTCATCCTTGGCGGCCATGGGAAGTTATCTCTGGGGGATTAGATTCAAAAATTGTAGCATGGGACTTTTCAAGAGGAAGGCAACAAATGGTTATAGATGCTGCAGTTCCCACCACAGAAAATGCAGAAAATACCTCAAGTACAAATCAAATTTGTTCATGCTTTGGTGGTTCCAGAAGAAAATATGGATGGTAAAAATAACCAGGTTGTTGCTGAAGCAAGAGGTGATGGCACCATTGAAATTATTGATCTCAGATTTGAGTCACACATGACAGGAGCAAAAAGTAAGCAGTCATCACGTGCTAGAAAAGGGTTTCAGTCCAAATCATCAAAAATTACAAATGTAAATGAGAACATTGCAGGGGGCTATTACAAAGAATGACTGCCATAGAGGAAATGACTGCCATGAAAATTTTTTGCAGTGATAAAACCGAGACACTCATTCTC
The DNA here is from genome assembly GCA_000404065.3 of Pinus taeda. Lineage (NCBI taxonomy): Eukaryota > Viridiplantae > Streptophyta > Pinopsida > Pinales > Pinaceae > Pinus > Pinus taeda. The sequence continues at coordinate 298,377 of APFE031484011.1, read as the reverse complement.
AACAAATTGAGCGTTGATAAGAATCAAAAAGATCTTTCACGCCACAAAAACATCAACCGCAAACACAAAAATAGGAACTAATTTCCTATTTTAAGACCTCGGAAGTCAAAAGGCAGGTTCATGCTACATATTCAAAGCGGGTATGATTGTTTGGAGATGAATCCAAACGCTTCACAGCAGAAAACGAGGAGCGATTGCCTATGTTAATTTTAGCAAAGGGAAGGACACCTGTAATGCCACCTATTCACCAGATTGGCCTCGAAAATTAGCCAAATCATCAACGGATCTCAGTGGAAGGAGCGCCATTCTCTCTTCAGGAAGCGCTGATGGTTTTGTTTTTAGTTTATTTTGTTAATAATGATAAAAACAAATGCCGGGTCTTGGGGTCGATTGGTTTTCCCCCCAGCTGTGTTTTGTTTCATAGATTTAAAAAAAGAAAACATTCTTGTGATGTTAGTTAAACAACGCCCTTGTTTTGGGCAGCATTTTATTAGTTTTTATTGTATTAAAATTTCATTTTGTGAGGGGAGTCAGGAGAAAAGAGAGATTTTTTCTGAGTGCTGAGTGCTGGGAGCTGCTGGGGCATAGCAGAGCTTTCTTGTACAGTTTGTGGCAGAGAATTTAATGGAATTTCACAGCTCTGTTTGCTGAGATTCATGTGGTATGTTGATTTAGCATAGGTTTTCCTTTGTCTCATATGTAAACTGTTAGACTGTTATGCTTCATTTACCTCATTATCATATCTAATTGAGCAAATGAAGTGATTAGGTAGGAATTCATAGTATTGTATCCTCCTCCTATAAATTTGCTCACATTCAATGTTTTCTTCTGTTTAAGGAGGATTCAGAGTTATTGTCTGCCCTCCTTAGCTCCTCACCAGTCTTTCCATCCCATTGAAATCCAGATTTGATGCTAAATTTCATGCCTACCTTGCCTCCGTTAATAATCTGTGTTGTTCATTATATTTTTCTGTTTCAAACTATGATCTTGCCCATTCAGCCCAGAAAAACCCCATTATTTAATTAAAAACCCGTAAATCAAACTTTCAGATCAATTTACTAGCCTAAAATCTTGTTTCCTAATTGGTCAGCTCATCCTATTGAAAGATCTATCGAATCTGACCTGAGAGAGCCTTCTCATACCTCGTAGGGCTAGCTACGAGGTGAAATGGTTTGATGTAGCCTTGAGAGTTTGTCTATCTCAGCCTAGGTGAATTCCAAGCGCTAACATTATCTAAAATTGAATGAATTAACTGGAAATTTATTTCAGAATTTGTTTAAGTACACTCTGTCTTGAACATTTAATCAATTTAATGTTTTCTTCTGATATCTGGATCTGAGAATCCTTAATTTCTCTTCCATTCCGGTTGAACTCTTTCACTTCCTTCATAATCCGGTTTAAGGAATCCTTAATTTCTCCTTTGATCCGATTGAAACCACTTCACCATCCAACCTTAAGATCTGAAATTACTCAACTACATTTCCCTGTAAACACTATCTTTAGACCTTGATCCAATCCTGTTTCTTGACATTTGACCCCATAGCCCAATGGTAAAACACATTCCTCTATCCATGTATGTAAGTGATCCCACCACCAAATCAAAATCAAAACCCAAGTGCAATCATAACTAGCCTAAAATCAATTAACTAAACAAAGTTAAATCATAAAGAGAGAGCCCTCTCTAAGCATTAGGAAGGCTAGATCCTAATCTCCAAAGTAGGTTTGTAGTTACCTCTATCATTTTTTTCCTAACAACTCTAGAGAAATTTTGGAGTGATAACATGAGGGAGTAACTCGACATCTAGTTCAAGAGAAGAGATTTTGCACTAGATAGGAAGAACTAACTCGACCCCATAAACCAATTGGAATGGAGTAAATCCAATGGTTGATTTCACCGAGGTTCGGTATGCCCATAGAGAATAGAATAGCACAAGGTGCTAGTTGGATATATGTTTTCCTATCATCTATCCTAACATGGTTTTCAAATTTTGATTGAGAACTTCTACTTGACCATTAGCTCGAGGATAATAAGGTGAGGAATTTTCATGGTGAAAACCCAACTTGGCGGCTAATTCCTGCGTCATATGATTTTGAAAATGTTTTCCATGATCGGTCACGATGTGTTTGGGCACACCAAACTTGGTGATGACATGATTGAAGAATAATATGGCAACAATATTACCATCGTTGAGACGTGTAAGCATAACCTCAACCCATTTGGTGAAATAATCAACAACTACGATGATATAGTTATGACCATGGGTAGAGGGTGAGTTACATTGCATAAAATCACTTCCCCACTATGAAAAAAGGTCCGACAGAAACTACTGGATATAATGGGACAGGATGAGCACACATCTTACGAGAAAATATTTGACATGGAAGGCATTTTTGGACTGCTGTAATACAATCTTTAAAAAGTGTAGGCTAAAAGTAACTAGCGCAAAATATTTTTTGAGCAGTGGCAAGCCTGGATAAATGACCAACACACAACCCCCCCCCCCCCCAATCATTCAAGACATGTGCAGCTTCAGTATGAGTAATACATCGTCATAAGACAATTTCAACACCATTACGGTAAAGGGTATCATTGATAATGAGATAGTGTCAATATTGATGGCGTATACACTGATGGTCACCATAAGACAGTTCGGGGTGAAAACGTTGTGTTTGGGGATAGAGAAGAATATCTACATACCAAGGGTCAGAAGTATTAATGAGGAACAAGGATTCATCAGGAAAAGGGTCCATGGCCACAATTTCCTCATCAATTTGAGACAATTAAACGAGAAGCTTGGTGAGAGATAGGGCTTTTATAGATTTGGCAATAGCGAACTCCAAATCAAAATCTTAAAGGATAATGGTCCACTTAGAGGACTTGGCCCATATGATTTGACAGCTAAGGATGTGTTTCACGGGGTTGGAGTCAGAAATGATCGTATTCTTTCGCAGTAAAATGTAATGCCTCAACTACTGTGTAATATTCATTTTTCTTGATATGGTCAAAATGGACGAAAACCACCAACGGTATTTACCATGGTATCTGCCCATGGTATTTGCCTTCATTTTTTGAGGAAAACAATAAAATCAATTTTCTAGAGAGTCCATCAAGCCTATAAAAGGGAATATGAGCTAGGCATTTAGGCACCTTGAGTTTTTCATCCTATTGTGTTTTGTTGAGAACATGGTGAGGCCAGTTCTAGTTTGATTCGAGGGACGAAAACCCCATGGGTGTAATTGTCTAGTGGATCCATTCAGTGTCCACGATTTCGCTTCAATATATTTAATTTCTATGTTGATGGGCAGCCATACATGCCACAGGCATGAACTTTAATATGTCTTGTGTGGGCATGTAACTTTGTTTTCAGTTATTTACATAAATGAGAGGTTGCATTCTCAGATCTATTTTCTGTTCGGTGTTTTTACTGCAAGAATCTTATTAGAACACCTAGAGTGTACTAGATCTGTTTAAAATTTTGATGTTTGGGATTTTACAGTGGTATCAAAGTTGTTCATCTGACCAGCCTAAGGGTTCTTATTAGCAAAACATATTTTTATTAACAGGATTGAAAATTCTTGTTGTTACTTCAAGGAGATTTCTTTTCGCCCTAGTCAACATTTTCCATCTTTGGTGGTACTCGATATCACCCAAGTTGGTCTCTTATTTTTCAGTTAATTATTTTTTTGGAAGTTCTCCTACAACAAGTTCAAAGGTTTATTATTATTGTTTTGTAGGAATTATTGGGTTTGGGTTGTTGTATGGGATTTGATCATTAGGAGACCAAGATCTAAGTATTCTAGAAGAGATCGAGCTCCTATCAGATCTAGAGAGTTGATCCATTATTATTAAATGTTGTTAGTGGGCCATTGTTTGCAGTGGAGAAGTATTGCACCAATGTTTGAGGGTGTTTAAAGGCATTGGATATCTCGTTTATTTGCAGAGGACATGTGTTGATTATTTACTAGAGGGACAAGGGTTTATCAAGAGATTGTGTTTATATTAGCACCATTTAGAGATCTGAAATCCCACTTCGGATCCATAATACACTAATAAATCACACCATGTTGTATTCATTGAATAGGGAATACAAGAATTTGGTTGAAGGAAGGCAACTGCCTGATCAATTGTGGAGGTAGCAAGATACTATGGCCAAAAACCCATTAATCCTTTACAAAAATCACGCATTTTTAAAAAAAGTAGGGGATTTGACCCACCCTTAAACCCTTACACCACACAATATATTTCAAGTGCTCCACTGTGAGGTCCACTTTGCGGTCCATTTCGCGTTATTCTTCTCTATTGTGTGGTCCATTGCATGCTACACTGTGTGCTTCACTCCATAAAATGTGGAGTCTTTGCCAAAACCTAGGCCAAGCTAGGTTGCCCCCAACAAGCCCCCAACACTCACATGTGACTCGTCTCGAGTCACTTAAGCATTTTGCCTCTAATATTCCCTGCAATGTTGTTGTAGTTACTATTGAACTGCTGCAAAATGTCTGTGACCTGCTTCTCTTTGCTGCACACTTCCTCTAGCAATGCTTTTGTCACAGGTTTTGTAGTATTCTGCACCATTGTTTTCTGCCTTTGTTGAAGCTCTTGAAGCTTCTCATCTACTGTTTGGGACAGTTGGAGAGCGTCATCCTTCCAAGGCTGAGTTCTCTCTTTCAAAACCTCCTCTTCCTTCCTTAGCTCCTCTATCTTCTTCTAGAGGGAATTTCCCTCATTGATCTTTGTGATATTTTGTGAGGTTGGTAAGGTATTAACAATTTCCCAAATATCTTCTAGTTGTTTCTACCTCTATTGAATGTCTTATTGAAGTTTCTGAACATTTGGATCTTCCTGCAACAAAGTCCAAATCTGTAAGATTTCATCCAAAAGCTTCCCATAATCTGCCACTACTATGGAGATGTCGACCATTGCAGCCTTCAAGTTGGTCTCTCTCTGCTCTCACACTTCCTGTGGTGTGGTTGGTTGTAGCTTCATCTACATATATCTGATCGTCATCCCATATGAAAATTGTACTTCATCAATTTTATCGTTATATCCTTTCACTACAAGGTCGAGCTTCAGGACCTTTTCCTCCACCGGTTCCTCTTCTTGGACATCAAGGTTCGGAACCTCTTGGCATGTTGCTTCAACCACTTCCTTCAACTTTTGTTGTTGTTTTATTTATTGATCCCTCTCTTGGATCGCTTGGTTGAGCTTCTGCTGTAGCGAAGCTCGTTCTCTCTCTACCTAAATGTTCAACTGTGAGATGTATTTTTTGCACAGCTTCAATTCATCTATTATCTCAAGATACAGCTTGTGTAATCTCTGCAATGGTACTCTTGCAATGTTCATGTTGACATACCTCCATTATTTAGCCTATTGTTGGACCTCTGCAGAGTCAAACTGTAGAGCTCCGATAGGTATTGATGCTATTCATGCTACAAGTGTAGGCTCTATTGGCCTTTCCTCTCCAATTTTCTCTACTACCTACATTGGTTATCTAACTACTTGTGTCAATATTTTAAGTTCTACCATGCTTTCCTCAACACCTGTTATAAGTTCGCCATAGTGATCCTCTAAATTGTTCCATGATTATGTTGATGTGTCTTGAATTTTATCCACAATCTAATCTAAGTCCCCCTCAGTGAGGACCATTGATGTTATGTCCTTTGTCTTATCTTCCTTCTACTTATTTTTGGTTCCTGTGGCAGCTTCCACGCCTGCCTTCCTCTTATTTGTGACAGCTTGGTTTGCCTCTATCTTTTCAAACTCTTTGTTCTTCTCATCACCTTCAGGAGGATCCTGGTGACCCTCTTCATGTTTCTCCTCTTCTTCTGATTCATGCTGATCCTTATCCTTTCCATTAGCTTCCCCGTGCTATGTTGTGTCCTCCTTTGTTGGACTATCCTTTTCCTGTGTCTCTAGTGCAGTCATCCACTCTACGGGCCACTATTGTACCTGTGCTAAGATATCATATTTTGTTACCAAATATGGTAGGGCATGCCATTTCTTCCTTATGTCCCTGCAAGCCTATATATAAACTTTTTGGAAATCGTCCTTAAACTTCGCAACATAGTTATATTGCTCATGTAGGCTCCGTGAAAGGTGAGGGTGTTGGTTCACCAACATGTGTAATTCCATATTATATAACACAAAAAACATCATGTTTTCCTATGCTTGCGAGGGTTTAGTGGTATACCATAACAAGGAATACCACACGACTTCGCAAATATCTAAAGATATCAAAGGGAGATATGAATCTTCTGGCTCTCTCCATGCCAACATCAAAATTATTAAAATCAACCATGTGTAATGAAATGTAGTACCTTTCTCCTAGATATCACGAAAATCATCCAGAAACTCCTGGCATAGATATGTGACCCAATTGTACTAAACTCCATTAGCACATTGTGCAACTAATGAAACCACTGATGTAGTGACTTCATTAGCCCGACACTTCCTCATGATCTTCCCAACCAGTATATGTTTTGCAAAGTGAACTCCTTGGTCATTGATTGAATTGATATCATTACCTCACTTCCCTTTTATCAGTCCAAACTTATTATTCATGTTCTTGGCTATTTCTTTGTCTTGATCCTTCCCAACAAATTATTTTATAGGGTTCCACCCTTGATACAAAAATATTTTGATTCTCCAATGAGAATTTTTTCTATAGGGATACTCTTCCTCATCCACAATCATCCATCATACACCAGCACGAGTAGCTGCCTCACATAGGTTGTTCTCCCTAGACTTCTGCCAAAGTGTGGCACATTCAACATGTTTGGTAATCCCAACTATGCCAATCCAACCACCCACTACTGTTGTTCTAACCTCATCACACCACTCTCAGGGTAGTGCACCTATTTCAAGTATCCGTCTGGTGTGAACTGTGAGTATTTCTTCCTGTCATTGAAATCATAGTCCATGAACTTCAGCTGCAGAATTTTCACAAGGATTTCTCTAGCAAATGGCACTGACTCTGGCAATAGGGGCATGAAGGTGCCATACTTCGCATCCTTCAACTCTTTCACTCGTTTTGCATCCAGTTTCCTTGGTGGAATATATTGTGGTAGAGGAAATGGAAACATTGCACGATTTGTTTCCATCTTCATTTGATCTACTTCTTTTTCACTATCTCTTACTTGTTTGGGCTCAACAGGTTTCTTGTCCTGTTTCTTCTTCATACTTTCTTCCATGATTGGTTTCTTTTGCAGGGATCTTTGTTGTGTGTGCGATGCCACTGTTGTGGGTAATGCTGTTGCGGGAATCTCATATGATGTTGCAAGCGTATCAGTTGTTTCTTCAACTACTGCTTCCATGACTCTGGCTTAGCCCTTCTCATTGAATATATGAATAAATTCTTCAGTCATTAGGATGTTCATGCAAAAAATTATGCAACTTCTTCAAAATAGAAATACTCAATTTCTCAATTCAGCAAAGTGCCAAATTTGGTTGGGACATGACTTTTTATAACAATTATGAATTTCTAACCTCATCATTAGCTCAGATTGTGTTCAGATCGTGCCCATTAATTTCATATCTATCCCTAAATCTTGTCAATTTGTCCTCATAAATGCAACTTCCCGTGTGTTTTAACATTAACTTTCCATTTTAATGGTCATATTTTCCCAGCTAGCTTTGATGCATCCCACATTGTAGTGAAGAAGCCTTCTTATGTCAAGGCTCTTTGACATAATCCAGACTGTAGTGAAGTAACTTCCTATGTCAAAGCTCTCTCTGCAGCGTAGTTTATAGTCTAGTGCCCACTTTGAACTACAAGTAACACTAAGAATTTTCTCCTTTCTTCTTTAGAGTGAAGTTGTAGGGGTAAACTTCAACCTGCTTCCATTTACTCTTCCCTTAATCAATTATCCATTTAAATTTTCTAATTGAACTATGCCTACATCAATAATATGCTTGATAATCTATGGGCCCATGGCAATGCATCTTGAATTTTCCTAAAAAAATTACAAACTTAATGTCATAGAGGAGAACAAAGTCTCTCACCTAGAACTTATTTTGCTTAATATGTCTGTCATGTCAGACCTTTTCTCTTGCTTTTTGTAATCGCTAATGGAATCCTGCTATAAATATGTCTTCCTCCAAAGAAATAAAGTGTGACGTTCTTTCCTCCATTATATCATGGTTTCCCATATTTGTAAAATTTTCAATCCTCAAGCTAGGCACGATGTACTCCATGGGAATCCAAACTTCTTTCCCATAAACTAACCTAAAGGGTATCTGACCTGTCAAATTTTTACATGTAGTCCTATAAGCCCATAAAATTGCTGGAATTACAAGGTCCCAATCATCTTTGTTCACATTGCATACCTTAGTAAGTGCATTCTCCATAATATTATTAAATTCTTCTATGCCATTGACCTGAGGATAATAAGGGGTACTCTTAGATGAAGCTATTCAGGTTATAAATGAAGTTACTGACCCAAAAACTATGAAACTTGCTAAGATTTGTTTATGATCATCAATTTTCACATTTCAAGGAGATTAATATGAGAAGACATCTGGGGTGGCAATCGGATCACCCCTCTCTCCAATTGTTGCCAACCTATATATGGAATACTTTGAAAAGAAATCCGTTGAAACATACCCTTTGAAGCCATCTTGGTGGAAACGATTTGTCAATGATACCAACCTAAAATGGACTAATGGTAGACAAAACTTGATAAGTTATTTATACACCTTAACTCTATCTCTCCCAAAATAAAATTTACTATGGAGGTGGAGGAAGACAATAGGATCGCATTCTTAGATGTTATTATCATTAGGAAGGAGGATGGCTCTTTAGGACATAAATTTTTTAGAAAATCAACTCATAGAGAACGCTACATCCACGTCGAATCATACCATCACCCATCCCAGAAGCTTGGCGTCCTTATCACTCTTTCCATTAGAGCCCTTCTAATTTCTGACTCTAAACATCTCGAGGAAGAGAAGAAACATTTATCTTCGATTTTTAAGGGTAAAATATATAAAGAAATAGATATTAGGAGAGCTATAGAAAGAGTGGAAATAAGAGTGGTTTCAGAGGAACCTAAGGCCCAAAACTTTCCTCAGTGTGGTAGAGTTTTCCTACCATATATTCAAGGGGTGCCAGATAAGATTGCCAAAATATTAAAAAGGAAAGACATAGTCACTCAGTTCTCAGCAACTGGAACAATTAAACAGGGTATGAGGTCTGTCAAGGATGATATTGATAGACATAAACTCAAAGGGGTTTATAAAATTGATTGTTCTTGTGGCAAGTGTTACATCGGTGAAACAGCACGCTCTCTACATAAAAGACTTAAGGAACATGGAGCAGATATTAAGAATGGAAGGTTGTGTACATCAGCCCTTGCAGAGCATTCCTAAAAAATAAAATGTTGGAAATAATACTGAGAGGGGGGGTGAATCAGTATTAGTCAAGTCAATAATCTTTTTCTTTTCATACTCAAATTTGTATACGCTACTTCCATGTAGATAACCCACGTGTACATGCAACTGTGCTTAAGGAAACAAGCATATATCCAAAAAACTAATTATTTAGTTAATTCATCATATGTTGATATTTAATTTGTGCATCAGTACTTTATTAAACATTTAAATAGTAACCATATGCAGTTAATAACAGAGTGACCCATCACACATAAGCAACACACATGAACACCAAGATTTAAGGTGGAAACCCAATGTTAGTTAAAACCACTTGCTATTGTCATCTCTGTCTTCTTTTTAATAATAAGAAAATACGTTTACAACGTTGTACTGGTGCAGACTCATACCAGTACGTAGGCTTCTACCTGCAGAAGGCTACAATCTCCTCTCGTTCTCCAGCTTCTACTAGAAGGGAGCTACAACCCCCTAGCTCTTGTACTAGCTGATATGTTTACTAGTATGTAGGCACTGACCTACAGAAGGCTATGACCTTCTCTCTTCCTCTAGGGACCTCATTTCATAAAGTTTCATACTGGATACTTTTGGAACACAACATCACACTTTGCAGGCCACATTTCATCCAATTTTCATACTGGACCCTCAACAACATTGAAGCTCAAAATCAACCTCAACTGCACTACACTTATCAAATACATCTGCATCAACCAATCATTGAAACTCAAACATCACTTTCTGAATCAATCAAACTTAATCAACTACTGACCCAATTGAATCATCCATTCTTTTAATCAACTTCAACCAACCATCTGCAACTGATAGATCATTGTAACCAATACACCGATCTGAGTTCAAATCACTACATTATCATTCAGAATTAGTTGTAATCTTAAAACCATTCTTCAGAGTGTATATGCTATTTGGAAGAAGCCAACCTACATGTATACGTAGCTTCCCTGAAGCAAACCAACGTATAGATCTGCAAACACTTTGCTACACTTCCAGACTTCAGATATAATCACACATAGAAGATAAAACACGTGTTAGTGATCAGATCTAGCCCATCCATTATCAGATCATATAATGATAAGTCATTATGAGTCTGATCCATCATTAGATTTCATCCATCAACACTGAAGCTAATCACAATCAACCAATTTGAATATGCAGAATACTGTCACCAGAAAAAAGTCACCAGAACACAATAAAGAACCCTAAACACTGTAATAGTAAATAGAAACCTTATACATCATACTTCAGAAGATATACGCTACATCCATAAGCCAAACAAGCGTGTATACGCCCTTTTACCAAGGGAAACCAGCATACAGATCTGCAAATTCCATTATGTGATGTATACACTACTTCTGTATGCTGAACCAAAGCCAACTTGCGTACATATATGGAAATTCTAACTTAAAGCATCACAACTATTTCAGACTTCATTCATACCCAGGTCATCACATTTGCATAATAAAAACATGCGTCAGTATTTAGATCTGGAATGTTTAAGATCAAACCACATAATGATAATACATTTAAGTCTTCATTATCCCTGGTCCATCAACCTTCATTCACCATATAGGTGTATCCTTGGTTTAGATCAGAAACCCATAACTTGTATACTTGATCTCACACTTCATCAGATATTCGATACTTACACCTTGGCCTAATGATCTTCTCCTCCTTGTATAGTTTTAGGCCTTTATCAATACCATGGACCAAAAACACTTAGGACCAATACCTTGGATCAAATACCTAGGGTCAATACCTCAGACCATATACCTTGGACCAATACCATGGATCAAAATACCATGAACCAAATACTTCGGACCAAAAACTTAGTTTTCCAAGGTATATGCGCTTTTCCTTCTGTGAAAGTGCATGTGTATGCTATACACTCCTTTTGTTCTGTTAACCTGCGTGTATATGCAGCTTGGTCAAGGTGAACCTGCGTATACCCCTATTTCTTCATTTTGTGAAGACTGATCTGTAATTCTTTGTTGTTTACCTCCTATACTGTGATCTTTCATCTGAGTGAGTTGCCTTCTGAATTGATTCCTTGAAGCTGCCTTGCATTTCATCACATCTATAAATAATACCGTCATGCATTCTATCACATCTGATATCTCTTCTGTAGATTCATCTAGTTACATATACAAGTGAATTGTTCTGCAACAAGTGGGTTGCCATCAAGTACAACACAGACATCATAATGCCAACACAAAACACCAAGTTTGTTTGGAGAGCGCCTCAATTATCGCAAGAGAGGAACAATACCATAGATGAAAGATTAGGGAGGCCCTTGAAATTATAAAACATCCACAGAATCTCAACAGCGACAATGGTATTAAGATTAGTGGAAGTTGGTTTCCTTTAATAAAAGGAATTAGGACCACTAGTACATTTCAAGTAGTCAAGTAACTCCTCACCTCTCCTATTATATTTTCTGATCTCATACTAAAA
>APFE031484011.1:177592-285677 GCA_000404065.3 Pinus taeda | reverse complement strand
CGACTTCATTTCCTTGAAATAAAATTATCTTAAAAATATCTTAAGACTATTTATACTCTCACTAAGCTCTTCTTCTATCATCATTCAATAATTGTCCTAGTGATGGATCCCTATTGGGATTTGAAACGTCGACAAGTATGATTATTACTGTGGGTACTTTGAGATTCAATTAAAAAGGGTATTCTTTTGATGATAAACTTGGATCTCCTCAATCATTGCTTCAATGGTCTTATTTAGGAAGTGTGAACCTTGGTCACTCATCAAAATTTTTGGATATCCAAATCTAGACAATATGTACTCAAAAATAAACTTCGCAACAATCTCTGCACTGCAGTCCCTTACTGGTTGTGCTTTGGCCCATCTTGTCAAGTAATCAGTTGTTGTAATTATGTACCTTGCACCAGTCCTCTTTGCAGGTGGGTTGATGGGTCCAACAAAATCAGTGGTCCACTTATCAAAGGCTTGCAATGTAACTTGTGGTACCAAAGGAATTTCATCTCTTCTTCAAGGTTTTCCTATTCTTTGACATACATCACATGCTCGGAAGTACTCTTTCACATCTTTATGTAGTGTAGGCCACCACAATATTGCTCTCAAAATCTTCTACGCAACAGCTTTTCCTCCATAGTGTCGACGAACTATGCCCCCAGGAGCCTTTGCTAGAATCATTTGTCTTTCATGTTTAGGAACATATCTATGCAGTATCTCATCTGATCCCATATTATATAAAATTCTTGCTATTTATGAAAACTCATCTTCCTCAACCACTAATTATTTCTTTTGTTGCATAGTGTATTCTGAACGAGCCATTCCTGTGGTCAAAAACTGAATGATATCTATGAAATGGTCATCTGTAACTCTGATTGCAAATAATTGCACGTCAGGGAGATTATCCTCTATGCTGGTTGGTTGTCCCCCTATTTCTAGTCTTGACAAATGGTTAGGTCCTGCATTCAGTCTTCATGGTTTAACAATGGTCTCAAAATCATATTCTTGGAATAATAGTAACCATCTGCAAATCTTTTCTCCTAAGACAGACTTATTGACCAAATACTTCAGTGCAAAATGATTTGTAAACATTTTAAAGTGTGATCCCAGAAAATAGTGTTTAAACTTCTGCAAAGCATATACCATGGCGAGTCCTTCCCTTTCTATAGTGGTGTAATTCTTTTCTACTTTGGATAGCTTTCTTCTTGCAAAAGCTATAGGATGATCAATATCTCTTGCACCAGGTTGTGCCAATACCACTCCCAAAGCTATACAAGAGTCATCGACATGGACATGGAATTCCTTATTCCAATGAGGGAACACTAGTATAGGTGCAACTACCATTTTTTCTTTCAATGTGTCTAGGATCTTCTGACATTTTTCATCCCGCTAAAAAGTTATATCCCTTTTTAGCAATTTCTCCATTGGCGCAATGATCTAAGCATAGCCCTTGATGAATTTCTTGTAATACCCAGTATGTCCCAACATAGTGCAAAGATGTCTTACTATCTTAGGTGGATGCAAGTTCACAATGATAGCAATCTTAACAGGGTCCACCATTAGTCCTTTCTTACAAACAATATGTCCCAACAGTATGTCCCAAAAATATGCCAAAAGGTACATAAAATATACACTTCTTTTGGTTCAAAGAGATTTGATATTGTCTACATGTGTCGAGCATAAGTCTTAAACTTCCAACATCTTTGCTCAACAATCCAAATATTGTCTAATCATCAAAATATACCTCTAAAAACTTGTGGATATATTCCTTAAAAGTTGCAACCACCACCCTAGAAAATATAGCAAGGGAATTTTTTAATCCAAAAGGCATTATTGTGTATTGATATGAGCCCCATTCTATAGCAAATATGGTCTTATCCCGATCTTCAGGTGCAATCCTAATCTGATGATAACTTGAAAATCCATTTGTAAATGAGTAAGTTTCCTGACCTCCTATATTCTCTATCACTTCATCTGTGAAAGGGGTATGGAAGGGATCATGTAGACATGCATCATTCAACTTTCTCAAATCAACACAAATCCTAATCTCTCCTTGATTCTTTTTCTCTTGCACCACCATAGGACTCACTCATTTTGATTCTTCTACTAGTTCAATAATTCCTGTTGCTATCATCTTATCAAGTTCTACTTTCACTTTCTTCTTATACTTTGGGTTCAACCCATAAGGTCTTTATTTGACTGGCTTCGCATCAGGATTAAGGGGAATCTTAATGAATCCTAGATATCCTATTATACCCTTCATTTCTAAAAACTTTCTGGGAAATAGTTCTTGATATTCATGAAGTAACTTTGTAACTTTATTGGCTGTATTTTCATCCCAGTAGTCTCCTATTGTTGCAAACTTGGGTTCCTTCTCTGATCCTATGGTCACCTTCTTAGTCTTTAGTGGCTTTGTTATATTTGGTATCTTTGGCTCAGGTCCAATTACTTCATGGTATCCTTCTGACTCTGTTATGTCGATGTTGCAAGGATATCATTCTTCATCTACATTAAGGTTATAACATTCCAGTGCATTTTCTGTCTGTGCAGACCAATCAGGTTGTTTCCATGTCAGTGGGGTTACATTCTCAAAGATCCTCCTCTTGACTATCTAAAGGGCCAAATCTATGTATGGACAATCATCCTCAAAGTTGAATGTTAATATGAAGCCATCGACCATGTATACCTAGTTTACTATACCATGTCAGAGCTCTATTTCTAGGCACCAATTCTAAGGGATTGTCTCCAATCTATGAATGAATCCATTTACCCATTCTTGTTGTGGAATCTCCTTCCATGTTGTAGTGCATAATTGGATATGCTTCCTAATATTAGTTTCACCATCATATTTTATATCCATCTTTGTTTCTATCTATCCAAATATTATCCACATCAATCTTCGACATTCTTGCCAACCTCCTATATTCTTCTTGTGTGCATTCCACCATCTAGTAGGGGTATCTTTCAAGGCTATATCCAAGGCTGGAAACCTTTGATTTTTTGGAACTTGTTCTTCATAATCAATAAGAAAAGTATCTACATAACCTAAGCCATCATATGAAGGCAGGTTACATACCTCAAATATCATACAGAGAACTGATTTGGTAATTCTCGCACATCGCCTTGTGGATACTTCATGTAGCCTATTCTACAAGTTCTCCAATTCTTCTTATGAGTCTGAGGTACAAGAATTATCACACTCCCAACTCAACTTTCCCTATGCAATAGGGTTAACTCAATCATGTTCATTTGTTGTCATTTGATAGATATTGTCTATGTCAGTTGTGCAGTATTTTTCTTTAACTAGTTATGTATATTTTACTCCTTCTGATGGATCCAAGGGAACAATTACTCTCATATTGTTTCCTTCAAATATCAGTTTTCTCTTCTTCAGATTAATTATGGCCATATTATCAAATTCCCAGTCAATTCAAAGCAATGCAGGATAAGGGTTATTGTCATCAATGATCTCTATTACTTCAAAATCAACAATAGTGTGAACTCCTTCAATATCAACTATGACACCTAGTAGTCTTCCTAGGAGGAAGATATTTTGGTGATTTTCCATCCTTAACTGAATAGGTGACCACTGTAGCTTCGTCTTACCCATTAATTCTCATGTCTGCTTCGTCAATACATTAGCATCATATCCCAGGTCCAAAATAATTTGATCCATCTCATATACTCTTATTTTCGTACTAAACCTCATCTCACTTACATGTCATTGTGGGATTCTGGCAGTCTCTTGCAAAATATCCTGGTTGGCCGCAGTTATAGAAAATAATCTATCCACGTCCTCAGCTAACACCACCACCTCAACCTCTTCCTTGGTAACCTCCTTGACCACCGTGCTATCCATTTTTCTCATGTCCACGCTCTCCTGCTTGCATTCTATAAGTGTCAACACCGCACTCCATCATTAGCTCATAAGCTCGACAATTATTCTCATCATTTCCTACTAATTTATAGAATTTTCAATATAGGTTCCTTAGAGTCTATACATATTTCTATAACAAATAACAATCGTCTAAATGATGTTGGCCTCTAGTCTTACATATTTCATGTTGTGGGTTGGATCTTGCATTCAAGGGATTCAATGCCCCACTAACCATGTAATTTTTGAAGATAGGGCACTATTATTTAGAATGGCCCTCCAATTTGCACTTCGTACACCATACTTATTCTCTAACTTATTTTCTTTTCTTGATGTCTTGTAACTGCAAGGTTAGGTTCACCAGCTAATTATGAATTTGTTGCATGCCTACATTAGTATCTGCTATAGGTGAGGCTTCCAATTTCATCACAATTTCTAGAGCTTCAACTTGAGTTCCTATCTTTTGTTGCATCAATGGAAATCTGATGTGTGGTAGTAGCGCAACTATAAACCATTCTTGATTTTGTTGCAGAGTTATGTCGAAGCTTACTTGATCTAATAACATCTTAAATCTTTGATAAAACTCCCAAATAGACTCAATATGTTTTTGTTTGATCTCTTTCAACTCAATGATGCACTGCAACTCAAACTTCAGCTTCTTAAACTCTTTTATCAGTGCTGTTTTAATATCTACAAATGTTCTAATATGATTATTTGAATACTTCATATACCATGTTCATGTTCTATCTTAGAACTTCGTAACGAGTTTCTCTTTATTTATATTCTCATCATTGATCTACTTCGCTATCCATACTTCTTCACATTAAAACCAAATCGTTCTGGAACCTCCAATCCATTCCCTTTGAAAACGGGTAAGTTAATATCATCACCCATACTTCTTCTTGGAGGGGAGGGGAGGGGTAGGGGGAGGAGTGAGGGGAGGGATGGGTGTAGGAGGGGAGGGGGAGGGGGAGGAAAGAGCCAAAAACACCTTGGCTATTACTAGATTTTAGCTTCTGTGAACTCTCAAGATGAAAGGGTGAATATTGTAGAGTTACCTAAGGGTTATCAGGGAGGCTTTCTTCACTTTTAGATTCACTCAAAATAGGGCTATAATTAGCCTCTATGAAGGATTTTGGGTCTCGTCCATGATGTCTCTTTCTGGTATCTACTATATATCTTTTTCCACTTTGCATTACTCCGATCTCTTGTTCGGATCTTCTTCCAAACATAAGCAAACTAGAAATTTCATTGCATCATAAGCATCTTAATCCAAAGTTTCAGAGATTTCAAATAATTACTCCATGGTCCCTTGAAGAATTGTTGTTCTGCTTCGTTGTAGGACACAGTCGAATCTACCACGAACTCAATAATGAATCCTCCCAGGATGATATCAATCCAGAAATCAACAACCCTTGAAATCCTATTATCAATGCTCTTTAGTCATTGTATCAACTCAGGAGTCAACACCATAGGTTCGTCACCTTTAAAACAGTCCTTTCTTTCGGTTAACTTTGATATCCACTCATATAGCTCAATAGGAAAATATGTGAAGAGCATCTCATATTTATTTGTGAAAAGGTACTTTTGTAACCAAGCTTTAGATGTCAAATGAGGGTTTCTATTTTCTTGCTTCACAAATTCTCACTCTTTTAGTTCTATGAAATATTGAATCTCTTTCTTCAATGAGTGCCACATCCACATATCCCTTAAATAGATCTCAGTCTTGGCAATGAAACCATTTGTTGGCTTGGTTTGGGCTGACCCAGGTTTGATCTATACTGCACACCAACAAAAGCCTCAATCACTAGCCATTTTAGAAATGACCTACAAGCAGATCGCAGCCTCACCCAAAGTGACTATGGGAGGATGTAAAACCAGGTTTTTTCACCCTTGAGTGATTAGGGTATGTGGTTTTTCTTATTCTTATCATTCATAAATCACTTCGCCACATTAGATTAAACACTTAAACATGTCATATAAAACCATAAACCATTACAGTGATGAAATAAAATGTAACTGCAATAATTGCTACTCTACAATAGATAATAAGAAAATATACACACCAAGACACCAATTTACTATGGTTCACCCCAATTTGTGGCTATGTCTACAAGAATTTTTGCTTATATAATGAATCTTTGTATAACAAGCAGTTATTGACCTACGTACTAAGCTGCAAGTTGTTTGCACACTCAACTACAGATTCAAGCCTTTGCACACTCACCTGCAGACCTCTCCTTCACTACAAAACTATAGATCACAATGATACAACCATAAAATTGATCTAGATCTCAAAGATAAGATTTTATTCTTATTATTTACCCTATATATACTATTACATCGAAGGGTTACATCATTACAATACCATGGTCCAAGTACAATGGACTCCCTAAAACGAGCAACTATGGCCCAAAACCCATTTATCATTTACAAAAATCACATGCATTTACAAAAAGGAGGGGCTTTGACCCACCCTGAAGCCCTTACACCGCGCGATATATTCCAAGTGCTCCATTACGTGGTCCACTTTGCATTTCACTTCTCTATTGCGCGATCCACTACACTCTCTGCTCCACAAAATGCGGAGTCTTTTCCAAAATATAGGGCAAGTTGGGTTGCACCCAACACATGCCATTTGTAAGTGGGTAGTAGAGACTGGGTCAAGCGTAAGAGACATTCTTTAGGATATAGTGGTATATAGGTTCACAAACAACGCAAAGCCTAACTGGTCTGAGGTGCAGATTGCAGGTCGATGATATTTCATTTCAGTTGTTGTATATTTAAGGGAGGGGTCAAGACAACTCTCATTGTGGGCCATCCCATAAAAAACAAGGGTGCGGGAGCTTAGCCAGGTTGCATCAAGTTGTCGCATGAAAATTTGATTTGATGTGAGAAATTAGAATGAGGAGGTTACGCTGTCATTTGGGCTTGGTACCCTTGTTTTTCATGTCACGCAAGGGTTTGAATTTAATATCTAGAGTGCTGACAAATGTATGTATGAGCAAGGCTGATAACCCTTGCATACATTATGTGTAGTAGATCTAACTTGCAAATATATGAAAATAGAAAATATACCTAGAAATAATAAGATTGATCCAATAATATAACATGAAAATTCTTATTTATTGATAAAACCCTTGAGGTAGGGTAACACCATACAATCACTCCTTAAGGAAGGAGAACACTGCACAAGCCATATGCTTGCCAATACAATAATCATTAACATCTCTCAATGGAGATTCTCTAGCCTCTATATAGGCTTCATACATACAATACCATGGGTCATTTCCATGGGTCTCTTAATACCATATATCTAATACAATGGGTTTATCACATTATTCATAACTACTTGTGGTCCCTTACATGATATGGGTTAACTACTCTATTTATTAACTATGGCCCATCATATTATTACATTATTTCCTTTGGTACCTCCCTCTTTACCCCATAATATCCCACCTAGCTATACTACATTCCACCCGAATTAAACATGTTTCATCCACGAATCATAAGAAGAACACAAATAATAAGATCTACGCAAAATAGTAGTCCACTGGTACCATGCACGTGCATCTAGCCATCGAAGAGAAAGGTGATTACTCGATCTAAATGGTGCCTTGCTTGCCTGATATGGGAGTTGATCTTGTAGGTTCCTCTATGTAGATGTGTTGTGGGTGGAGAGTCACACCTCTCTATATGTTGTGCAAGGGTTGTTGTCCTTGTTGCTAATTTGTGCCATCTTATTGGTTGTTTTCTTGCTGGGTGATGTGGGTGGTGATATGCTGAAGTTTTAACCAACAATGTATCTTTCTTTAATTCACCACATAATGGAGCCTGAGTCGTATCTGGTACATGTTGTGGCACCTATGGTTGTTGCTTATCTTCCAATATTACTTCAACCACAGAATCCTCATCTCATGTGTCCGTACCTGCAACATTTTCTACTTCAACCTCCTTGGACTCTACCTGTTTATTGATGGAAATATCCTGTAATGTAATTTTCTTCTTTTTATACCCGAGCTTCGGGAATTTCTTCTGCACATTAATATTGATAGTACCAACAGATTCCATCCAAGGGTATCCTGAAACAACATCCACATTTCCCATATCTGAAGCATAAAAATCAGAATGCAATACATACTTGTCCATAGAAATATTCAAATCTTTATAAGCTTGAACATCCTCATTATAAACCTATGTGTTTTCAATGTGTTTTGCTGGAACTTGCAAGCTTTTTGCCAAATTAACATTGATAAAATTATGCTTGCAACTAGGATTTATAGACACAATGATCTTCTCCTTCTAAATACATCCCTGAACTTGTAATAAGGAGATATCATCAGAGAATAACCCCTTACAGGTCTCATTCTCATGTTTTCTAGCATAAGACCATTTTTCTAAAAGGACTTCTTTTATTTTTTCATGAGGAAGTCGCCACACTGAATCATCAAGTGAGTACCACCATTTAGACTCACCCTTTATATTAAATAGTAGGAAACTTGTCCAAAATTGTTTGGATTGAGACTTGTGATATTTTATAAATTCTTCAATAGTAGGGCCATCATATTTTCCTGTAAAATCCATCTTGCTAGAACTCTAAAATAGAGTGAGGGATTTATTTTCTTAAATCACTTTGGTGAAAATTTAAAATGGGCATAACTTGGTCAATATAACTCAAAATCCTTATTATAACTTGCTTTTGGAAATGGAATGGTCATTTTGCATCTTCTTGAACGATAGAAATCTTGATTTGGGCCTCTAGAAACTTAGATACGCGCTACAACTATCCCACCATCACAAAAATTTCTGAAAAAAATAGCTGATTTTAAATCAATGATATATCCCTCATCTAGATTTTGATTTGACTAATTTTGTTTTTGAAATTGGGTATTTTCTGCAAGGAATCCAGATTTGGTATTTTCTTTTGAAATTTTTTCACTAAAAGTTTTAGATCAGATCTGCAAACTCACCGCCCAAAAAATTCTTACAAAAAATGAAAAAAAATGCTCACCCTCTTCACCCAAGAAAGTGCTTTGATACTGCTTGTAGTAGATCTTGTTAGCGCTCAAATCTAGCTTAGGCTGAAATAAGGTAAAACTCGAGGCTACATCAAACCACGCTCAGCCTCGTAGCTAGCCCTACGAGGACAAGAGAGGGCTCTCTCCAAGTCAATCTCGGCAAAAGGTAATCAATGAGGCTCGAGATGACTAAATTGATGACTAATTTTAGGCTAGGTATGAAGTACAATGACTTTGAAATTGGTTTTTTGAAGTTCTTGTTGAATTCAAGGGAAAGGCAATTTTGGGTGCGGGGATGAGGCACAGTTTTTGCAAAGGTCTACATGGGGCAAGATAGGCGATTGTTTTGATGCCTTTAAAGTGATTGAATGAATAGATTTGACTAGTGAGAGGTTAAGGAGAGCAAGAAACATTCAAGGATTCTCCCTAAACAGATGAAAACATGGAAAATTAAACAAATTTAAAGGCAGAGCATAGCAAGTTTATGGATTCTACCTTAACACTTCATTTGTTTAATTGCAGAAGATTAAAGAAGGAAAGCGGTACACATAAACAACTTACAAGTACTAAAAGAAACACACCATCAACACATAAAGCCACATGAATCCCAAATAGTGCTGCAAAACCCTGGTCTTTCCTTTGCCAAAAATGCAGATAAAATATGTACAATAGTGTATCCAACTATTCCCAAGAGTCCAACCTCTCCTACTGAATGAAAATTTACATATATAGACCAAGCTATCCTCATTCCCTAACCTCTAGGGGTCAAGCTCCTCCTTCTAGGAGCAGTTTGAACAAATTCTAAACATGGAACAAGAATCTAGATGACCAAACAACCTGCCTCTAAAAATAAGGAAACTAATTCATTACATTAATTTCTTGCTAATTTTGTGAATGAATCATCTAGAAGAAGGTAGATAAGTGCCATGTTACCTTACATACATCAAATTACATCATGTTGGGTCAAAAATTACATCAAAGAGTGAAACTGGTGAAAACTAGCCGAATCCCTGAGCTGAAGGTGAAAAACTGGGCAAAAAACTGTATGCATAGCGCCCCTGATCCCTATGCGTAGTGCACATTTGAGCCTATTTTTGGGGCACTTCCTGAAATCCAAATTGAGCTCATGATAGCTCGTTGGAAATCCCTCGATGTCTACCTTCTAACCCAAGTGGATTTTTCTAATTTGGACCTCATTTTCCCCCTCAAAACTGCATTCGCCCAGAGGTACTTCCTGCTCTTGGAAAAGGTGGCAGCAAGGTGGTTTTCATGATGTTTTTGGACATTTTGACCACCCAGATCTCAATGAAATGCTTCGGAAATGGCTGAACATGTGTATTTATTCATGAAAAATCCAAAACTACAAGCCATTTGTCATTTGGACCTCCCAATCTTCACGGTAGCGCGCTGTACGCTACGTGTAGAGCCCAAAAAACTGTTTCGCAAGCCAAAAATTTAACGACAAAATTTTCTCCAAATTTGCCCAAATTTGGAGTGAAGACCCTCTATCATGTATCATGCTCAACTAACGAAGCCTCGGCCAAAACTCGAAGCGGATCAGGCCTTTTGCGTTGCTTTTGCACTTTTCTCAAACACCTCTTGAGGATCTTCATTCTCGCTTTGCAAACATGCATGCGAGCCCAATAGTGAGTATTCATGTGACGAAGCATGTCCTTGTCCCTATTTTCCTTCACCAACAACTTCTCCAAATGAGTGTTCACCTGGATGAGCATTAATTCCCGATCAATAGGTGTCAAATCACCGGGTCTCCTTCGGGCCAATTCCCGGTCTTCACGGATCTTCCGCAGCTCATAAAGTTCATGCTCATCTTCCAACTATTTGTTGCGCTGCTCCAAGTAGTTGATAACCCATTTAGCCATCTGCAATTTCTTTTGCAGCGACTCATTCTCAGCCCTTTGCTCTCGAATGATTTCCTTGAGCTCTGAGTTAGGTGAGCTAGCATCAACATCAATGATACCCATATCCTGACCTCTTGAAGGACCCTCATCAATCATCGGTCTCTTGCCCCTGTCCTGAATCTGTACCTGTGCTGAAGACGGAGGCAAGACCCCTTCCACATGATGTGGAGATAATACTCGCTGTGCTAATGATGGGGGATGAATTTCGTCGATGAAATCCAATCCCCACTGCTGAAAAGGTGCGCTGACTTCGATTGGTTTGAGAGGCAAAGGCTGGAGCTTCTGCTTTCCTTGAAAAGTTTGGCATTCGTGACAATTTTTAACAGCCTTATATACATCTGAAAATAATGAAGGCCAATAATAGCCTGCCCTTAGAATCTTGTTTGTTGTGGTCTTCCAAAATAGATGACCTCCACAGTCCCCTCTATGAAAGTCATCCACGACTCTTTTGGCTTCCTCCTCTACCAAACAATTCAATAACATTCCACCAGGGTCTTTCCAAAACAATGCTGAATCTAGTATGCAAAATTTTACAAATTTCAATTTCAAATTTCTACTTTTGTTCCTAGGTATTCTGGGAGGTGAAGACAAATGTTGAAGTACATATAAAATGTCAGCATACCAAGGAGAAGAGAAAAACATTTCAGATACCTGAACGGATGGATTCTCCTCATCTTCATCGGACATGGCAGCAATCAAATTTATGTCTAGGACTTGCAAATTTGTTTTAGCCATTAGCTTGGCAAGTCCTTGACCTTTGATCAACTTGGTGGGTTTAATCTCTACATCATACTCTAACAACACATCAATCCACTTACCCCGTCTGCCTTCTGGATCTGCCTGTACTAAAATATCTTTAACTGCTACATTAGGAACATAAGCTAGAATATGGGAATGCAATATATACACACAGAAATCTTTCAAGGCCTTTACAAGCACAAGTGCTTGCTTCTCAATGATGTTATATTTCAATGCTCCATCTCTTATAATCCGACTGAAAAAAGCAATGGGATTTTCAACACCTTCCCTCTTTTGCATTAATACAGCTGCCAAAGTGTGCTCAGAAGAAAATGAGAACAAAATAAAATCCTGCGTGTAGTCTGGGCTGATCAAAATAGGAGCTGAAGAAAGAGCTAACTTCACTAAATTAAATGATTTCACCGCCTCTTTGGTCCACTTTACCTGACTGTCCTTTTTCAGCATGCTCGTGATTTCTCTAAGATGCTCCGCTAGATTTGGAATGAAGTGACGCAGAAAATTCAGTTTACCATTAAAGGAAAGTATTTCTTTCTTGTTCCGGGGTTGTTCAATTTGTTGAATGGCTTCAACACGTGCAGGGTCAACACGGATGCCGTCTTTAGATATGATGTGTCCAAGAAGTTTGCCCTCATCCATGGCAAAAAGACTCTTTTTCGGATTCAGCGAAATGCCATATTTTCTGCACTTTTGGAAAACAATTTTCAAATGATACAAATGTTCCTCATCAGAATTTGAAAACATAGTTAAGTCATCAAGATAAACAACTAAAAATACATCTTTCTCATTGGCGAAATCCATGTCCATTGCGCTCTGAAAGGTGGCTCCTGCATTTTTCAAACCAAATGGCATCTTTGCATAATGAAATGTTCCCCATGGAGTGGTGAACGCTATCTTATCACGATCATCTTCATGCACTAAAATCTGATTGTATCCTGAATAGCCGTCGAGTAGTGACATCCTTGATGCTCCAACTACTCGCTGCAATATATGGTCCATTTTGGGCAGCGGATAATTGTCTTTTAAGGACACCTTATTCAAATTTCTGAAGTCAATACATAAACGGATCTCACCTGTTTTCTTTCTTATGGGTACCAAGTTTGATATCCAATCTAAAAATCAGATAGGCACAATGATTCCTGACTTATACAATCTATTTACCTCTTTTTCAATTGATGGCAGCAGCTTCAGATTGATTTGGGCAATAAGTTGTACAGGATACCAGAGGTAGCCCTTCCTATCATCATCTCTTTCATTACTACAAAGAAATGTAGTAAGATTATTTCACAAACCATGAAATTTGTTTTCCTTATGATTCACCCTCAGGGGAAGAAGAAGGTTGTGGCCATGGCTTCCAGACAGAGCTCCTCCACACAGTAGCAGCATATGGACAAGGTAGTGGAGGAGTACAGGGTTTTTTTCTCCTCACCTATAAGGGTACCTCTACACTGTCAGGTCAAGCACTCCATCGATTTGACCTTGGGCGTGTCTCTACCTAATGGATCGATCTATCAATGTTCTGTTATGGAGAATGATGAGATCAAGAGGTAGGTTTAGGAGCTTGTTGTAGAAAGGGCACATCAGGCCAATCTCATCACCCTGTGGGAACCCGATTGTATTGGTACAGAAGAAGGACGGGGCCTAGAGACTCTTTATTGACTCTTAGGCGTTGAACAAGATCATTGTCCAGAATAGGTACCCAATTCCATGGATTGATGACTTTCTGGACTAGCTCATGGTGGGGAAATATTTTAGCAAGACTGACTTGAAGTTTAGTTATCACCAGGTGCCTATCAAACCCTCTGATGTGTAGAAGAATTCCTTCAAATCCAAGGAGGGCCTTTTTGAATGGTTGGTCATGCCTTTCTGGTTGAAGAATGCCCCCAAAATCTTCATGAGATTCATGGATGACATCTTGTGACCCTTCACCAATGCATTTGTTGTTGTGTATTTAGATGGCATCTTGAACTTTAGCCAAATTTGGGAAGAGAACCTCCACCATATTCGACAGGTACTTTGAGCCCTGCGACAACACAAGTTGTGTGCCAATTTGGAGAAATACACTTTTGGCATGACCTAGGTTCAATATCTAGGGTACATCATTGATGAGCAGGGTGTGCATGTGGACCCAGCCAAGATACAAGCCATTTGGGATTGGCCATCCCCAACCACTCTAACAGAGCTCCACATCTTTCTGGGTCTTGCCAATTTCTATCACAGGTTCGTGTTGTGGTTCTCTCATATCACTTGGCCTTTAAGTCAAGTCACCAAGGGTGGATCGAAAGAAAAGTTCTTTTGGTCTAAATCCCAACAAAAGGCATTTTATGAGTTGAACCATTGCCTCTGCTATGCACCAATTCTCACATTACCAGACCTGTAGCAACCATTTGAGATCAAGACATATGCCTCTTACTCTCTTATTCATGCAATTCTTACTCAGCATGGGCATCAAGTGGCATTTCATAGTGAGACATCCACCTGACAAAGAGATGTATTCCATTATGTAGGTCTACCGAAAATGGAAGACTTACATTATGGGGAAGGAAATAGTCATCCACACAAACCATCAACCCCTATAGTTCATGCAGACACAAGGGAAGTAGCAGAATAATCACCATCAGAAATGGTCCACATACTTGCAACAATTCCATTCGAACATTAAGTACAAGAAGAGAAGCACCAACAATTTTTCATACTGCCTCAAATGACCACCGGTCATGGCGCTGACCATTGTGCTTGACTCTTATGGGCACAAGACTGCGAGGTGTCCACATCTTTAAAAGAGCGATCTAAAATTCGGTAGCACATACCAGACACTCCTGGAAGGTAAGCAAGTTCCAAATTTTCACCTCCAGGATGCACTGTTATGCCACTTGGGACACATCTGTGTTCCTTCAAGAGAGTGTTCCAAGATGATTTTGGATGCGCACTACAATCAGGTCTCTAGACATTTCGGGGTAGAGAAAACAGTATCAGTGTTGCAGAAGTATTTTTATTGGCCGAACCTTCGATGGGATGTTGGGAATTACATCAGATCCTACACTACCTGTGTCATTTCCAAACTAAACATTAAGAAGCAAGGCCTATATACTCCTCTGCCTATGCCTAGTCAACCTTGGAAATCCATCTCCATTGATCACATGTCGGGCCTTCCTTTTGTTAAGCATGGCAATGACTGCATTTTTGTGGTTGTCAACAGATTCTCTAAGATGACCATTATGGAAGCCTACAAGAAGAGTACATTAGAGAACTTTTGAGGTCTAAAATGGGCCTCCAAAGAAAAATGTACAAACAAACTAAACTTTATAAGAATGAATAGGATTCAAGATGGTGGTATCAACCATGGGGGATGATTCACCATTTTTGGGGTAAAAAAGTTAAAAAGATTAAAAAATAATAAAATACTAAAATTACTTTTTCAACTTGTATTTTCAACTTATCTCCCTAAGTTTTTACTAAAATTTCGAGTGGGAGTACTTGTTGGATGCAAAATTTAATTCCTCATCCAAGAAGTACACATGTTCCATGCTTTCGATGGAACTTGCTACATGAAAAATGAGAAATACATGAAAAATCATGATTGCAAACACATTTTTCATGTATTTCTGATTATTTGTGTGGCAGGGTCCATCAAAAGTATGAAGCATGGGTACTCCTTGGATGAGGAATAAAATTATGCATCCAACGAGTGTTCTCGCTTGAAATTTGAGTAACCCCATGATGAGCCACTGAATTGGGTAACTTATTAGGCTCATTTTTCCTAATTGTTCTCTGTCAATCCACCATTTTTCATAGTTTATGCATGTTTTTTGAGTATATTTATGTTAGTTGAACGAATAAGGACAGTCACTTGACCAAGAAGGCTAACACGTGGTTATTGCATATTTTTGGACAAATTTTGGACCAAGGCCAAGCAATTATGAGATAAATGACAGCCAAGCATGAAGGAACAAGGGTGAGGATTCATAGGAAGGGTGTCTCCTATGTTAAATGGCCCCTTCCTTGAAATCTCCACCCTCAGCTCGGAGTTCAACAGGCCACCGAAAAGGATTCCTAATTCCCAAATTTTTGTGCAACATTATTGTACTCCTCCTTGAACAAATCCAACCATCCTCACCACTCCTCATCTCCATCCACCAAATCCTGAACCTCCTCACACCCTTATCTCACCTCCATACTCACTTCTTCACCTTCCTTCCTCCATCAACCCTCCAAATTCCCTTTTCTGAACATCCTAGAGAAATTACAGAATATCCTGTAGAACCCCTGCAGACTTCCTGTAGAAGCTCACGAAAGCAGTTTCTTGATTCCCAAACTCTATGAAACTCTCTGGAAGGGTGTTAGGGGCCCCTTAGGCCCTCTTCTAACCTTCCCGACCACATTCAAGCATTTCCTTTCACCAATCCACCTCTGCACAGTAAAAAATAGTCAAAGCACATGCATGGTAATTCTGACAACTTATTCAAAAATACAAAAAGATGTTTCTTCAGGTTTTACTATTGAAGTAGCTTAGACACATGCATTTTACCTTCCTAGAAGTCAATGGCATCTCTTTCAGTAGCTTGCATCCTCTTTCTTGCATCAGTAAGGCTAGCTGGTAAAATTAGGGTTTGTTAGGGTTTGCATTTCCTTTCGACTTTTCAGTTTATTTCTGCAAGTAGATTAGTCGCCTTTGAGTTAGCTTCC
Organism: Pinus taeda; assembly: GCA_000404065.3. Taxonomy (NCBI): domain Eukaryota; kingdom Viridiplantae; phylum Streptophyta; class Pinopsida; order Pinales; family Pinaceae; genus Pinus; species Pinus taeda. Next base: position 269,433 of record APFE031484011.1, on the reverse strand, counting down.
ATCCATCAATTACAAAGCTTCTTCTAAGAGCTCATAGAAGTTGGCTTAAGCTCCTAGCGGACTTGTGCCAGCTGACCAAGTGATAGTCGTGGCAAGAGCTAGTACTTGTGCATACAGCACTGTCGCTTCCAATTTTGTTACGAACTACCGGGTTGATAAAAGTAAAGAAGGGAGTCCCAGGAGTTGCAGCATTATTGTTGCAATACTAGAGCCCACCATGTTCCTGGCGTCGTTGCCGGGGAAGTGTCAGGTATTTGTGATTGCTACTTTCTTCATTTTCTACTACAACCTTCTGCTAAGTAGTTATTTCATTTCCATTCTGCAATTTCATTTCCGTAAAAAAGACTAGACTATTCTTGCTTCATAGATAGCATTTCATCCGCAATTTCATTCTGCAGCGTAGATACCATTTCAATCGCAAGCAAGCCTAGCATTTCATTCCTGCAATTTCATTTCAGCAAAATAGATTAGTCCTTTCCTGCTTTCATTTCAATTCCGCATTTTCATTTCAACAAGATAGATTTTAGTTAGTTGCAGTTCAATTTATTTCAGTTTTGCATGTACAAGCAGAAATAAAAAAACAAAAGCAACCAAAAATATTTCATTTCATGCCTCGTAGGAACAGAGACAATACCGGGAAATTCTTACCCAACACCCCCACCACATCACTGAGTCACCCTTCTCTCTTCTTTGGTGGAAATGATCCAGAAGAACCTATAGGTGAACCTCCAGATATATATATGAAGATCCTATAACAGAAGAAGAGCAAGAGAACATTCCTCTTGAGCCCATGGCCGAACACGGAAACTGTATAGGCAATGACGAGAGAATAGAATGTGCCTTTCCCATCCGAGAGACCAATGGGGACATGAAAATGAAAAACATAAGTCCCTCGGGCTTACCTCACTTCCATGGATTGACCATTGAAGACCCTGATACCTTCCTGTTTGAGTTTGATGTCCTTTGTCGAGCCTATTACTATGCCGAGGACGAGCAAAAGTTGAAACTCTTTCCTTCTACCCTCAAGGATGTAACACTACGCTGGTTCATGGGGTTACCTGGGAACAGTATCGCCACTTGGGCTCAAATGTAGCAAGCCTTTAACAACAAATACTGGGACTACTGTAGGTAAAAATAAACAAAGGGAGAGATCTTTTGGATGACCATGGGAAATGATGAGTCTTTAGAAGACTACGAGGAAAGGTTCCAACTTAGTTATAAACGAGCCAGGTGCACACTTGACCCTGAATCTCTGAAGCTGGTTCTGCTCCGAGGAGTCCCTGAAGACCTTCTATATACCCTCCATTTTCTAGCTGGAGGAAACATCTACCAACTACCTTATGAGGACATAAATACTATGTTTAGAAACCATTCTCGGGTAGCCCGGAAAAGAGGTAGGGGGAATCCACTTTCAGCTAGTACCACTTTATCCAAGCATGAGTTTGCAAATCAAATGGAAGACCTCAAAAGTGAGATGAGACAGACCATTGCCATGCAACTTGATACTTTCCAAATCCAACATAAGAAAGAGGAAGCTGAGAGGGCTTTGGCAATTTTTTGTCCCAGATGTACAAGAAAGTACCCTAAGAATGAGTGTCCATTGCACTCAGTAGAGGTATGTTTCATTTGTGAGGAAGACCACCCCACAAACCAATGCCCCACCTTACCCGGATTTAAAGCTATGTACCAGGGGACTGAGGCAGCTAGTGAACCACTCTACTTCCTCAACCAAAGGAGGCCGCATGGGCCTAGACCTTACCAGCAGGGGATGCAAGGAACATCCCAAGCCTATTATAGCCCCAACCAATCTGCTCATATACCTTCTTAGGGTCCCCCTGCTCATCCTTCCTGGTCCGCGCCTCCTCCGTGGTCTTATCCATCTCAATACCATCCTCAACCTACTGCTCATTTGTTTCACTCACATGTCCAGCCACAACCTCAGTGGAATGCACCTCAGCCAGGGTGGAGGCCCCAATACAACTATCTTCCCACCATTCTGCCTCCACCACCTGCTCAACCACAACCATTACCTCCTGCTCCTCCAAGACAACCCCAGATGCCTACCCAACAGAACCCGAACCCCAACAACAGACAGGCCTAGCAGGTATGCGCTGGGGAGACAACATGCCCTACCTATGCTGTGGAGATCCAGGAGATCAACCTGTGATCTGGGAAGGTCCTTCCAGATCACCAACCTCCTCCCCTAGAGGATGGGGAAGAAAAATAGGAAAGTGAACCCAAAGCCATTCCACCCTTTCCTGAGTGACTAACAATGACCACACAACCAAACCCAGAGGAGACTGAACTTCTGGGAGAACTTAAGCAGTTTTTTTGAAAATACCACTTCTCCAGGCCATATAAGATGTACAAATATACAACAAATTGATCAAGGAGAAGTGTTTCAGTCACCCAAGTAGGCGCAAGAGAGATGCCCCGACTATCAATGTCATAGGACGACCGTCCGATCTAATGTTAGGGCAATTAATCTGTCCGAAATATTTGGACCCTGGGAGTATTGTAGTTGATGTCCACACCAATGGCACCATAATCCCCCACACCTTGATTGATCTAGGGGCTACCATTAATGTGATGACCAGGGACACTATGCTTAAACTCAACCTTCAGAGTTCCTTAAGAAAGACCTCAACAGTACTGCAATTAGCAGACCACTCCACCGTGACTCTCGAAGGGATTGTGGAAGATGTCCTGGTCTTTGTAGACTCTTGGGAGTACCCTGCAGACTTCTTGGTCCTTCAGCCAAAGGCAAAACTCACTGGATACCCCCTCATTTTGGGAAGGCCTTGGTTAGCTACTGCAGATGCTTACATCAGTTGTCGAGCTGGGAGCATGACCATCAAGAATGGGCCTATGTCCAAACAACTAGTCCTATATCCTCCTGCCCAACTTCTGCTAGAACATGACTTATCACTCTAGTTGAAAGAGGGAGGTGAGGATGAGGTCTACTCTGCACCATTGTGCACAGTAGAAGCCACCAAGGGAGGCCCTCAAACCAAGGATGACTTGATTGAGAATCTGATTCAAAATCCACCTCCCGGTGCACTGTCATTAGAGGAGTTGGTGGAAGGTACCCAAGCCAGTGCTTTAGTGGACCTATGTGTGGCTGATCCGACCTCTCCCAGAGTTAAGAATGTGGAATTTGCCCCTGAAAGAACCTTAAATATCAGCTCATCCCTATCTCCCTCCCAGGAGAAGGAACTGTGTAGATTATTAAACAATCATTTGGATGCTTTCGCTTGGAGCTATAAGGAGATGAAAGGAGTCCACCCTTCAGTCTGTACCCATCACATTTACATTAAAGAGGATTGTAAATCAGTCAGACAGCCTCAAAGGAGAATGAATCTAGCCCTTAAAGACATCGTCAAGGAAGAATTGCAAAAGTTGTTGGATGCAAGATTCATCTACCCCATCTCTGACAGTGAGTGGATCTCACCTCTAGTGCTTTTGCCCAAGAAAAATGGGAAGTGGAGAATCTATGTGGATTACCGAGAACTTAACAAAGCCACCAAGAAGGACCATTTCCCTTTGCCTTTCATAGATCAAGTGTTGGATGGACTGGCAGGGAAGAAGTTCTTCTCTTTCCTAGATGGGTTCAGCGGGTATAATCAAATCCAAATCAGCCCAGAGGACCAAGATAAGACCACCTTTACTTGTCCATGGGGTACCTTTTCCTATTGCGTCCTTCCCTTTGGGCTATGCAACGCGCCTGCCACTTTCCAGAGAGAAGTATTGAGCATATTCGCGGAACTGGTTCACGATTCGGTGGAAATCTATATGGATGACTTTACTCATTATGAGTCCAACTTCCAAGAAGCATTGACTAACCTGGGAAAAGTTCTAGCCAAGTGTATTGAGATGAACCTGTCCCTCAGTCCCGAAAAATGTGAATTCCTGATGACTGAAGGGACCGTGCTAGGTCATACAATTTCTCAGCAAGGATTACAGGTGGATACTAACAAAATTGCTATCATACAAAAGGTTCCACCTACTCAAAAGGTAAGAGATGTTCAGAGTTTTCTAGGCTTAGCGGGATATTATAGAAGATTCATTAAAGATTTCAGTAAGCTAGCCTCGCCATTGTTTGGCCTCTTAGGGAAATATGTTGAGTTTAAATGGACTAACGACTGCCAAGGGGCTCTGGATGAGTTGAAAGATAAGCTAGTGTCTGCCCTACCTTTCCACATATACATTGATGCCTCGAACAAAGCCATAGGGGCAGCCTTAGGACAAGTTGAGGAGAAACTACCATATGCCATATACTTTGTCAGCAAAATCCTATCCAAGGCAGAGATGAACTATATTGTAACCGAGAAAGAGTTCCTAGCTGTAGCCCATTCCCTAAACAAGTTCAGACACTACATCACTGGTTATCAAACATTCGTGCACACTGATCATGCTGCGATTAGATATTTAATGAATAAGCCTAATGTAAATGCTCATATCATTAGATGGTTACTTTTGTTGCAGCAATTTGATTTGCATATTGTCCACAAGCCAGGTAAGGAAAATTGTGTTGCTGACTTCCTGTCTAGATTGGATTTGCCTGCAGGTGAAGAAGGGACAATGGATGACCAGATGCCAGATGAACACCTATTTGCTATCTCAATACTCTCTCCATGGTTTTCTGATATAGCAAATTACTTGATCTCAGCACAGTTCCCTCCGCATCTATCCTCAAAGAAGAAGAGCAGAATTGTGAGGAAGACTGCCCCATTCACTTGGATTGGGGGCAACCTGTTTAAACTTGGCCCAAATCAGATCTTGAGGTGTTGTTTTAGGGAGGAGGAAGTCTTTGACATCCTCCTAACCTGTCACGATGGGCCCTGTGGAGGCTACTTTGCAGCAAAAAGGACTGCCTTCAAAATTCTACAGGCAGGCTACTATTGGCCTACTTTTCATCAAGATGTCAGAAGATACATCAGCCAATCTGACCAATGTCAAAGGATGGGGAAACCGACTCCAAAGGATGAAATGCCCTTCCAACCTCAAGTGACCTTCAAGCCATTTGAGAAGTGGGGCATGGATTTTGTGGGTCCTATCAACCCTCCTTCAAAGCAAAGGTCTTACATCATTGTGTGCACCGACTACCTGATGAAGTGGGCAGAAACAAAGGCAATCAAGGCAGCGATAGAAGAAAAAGTGGCTGAGTTTTTAAGGGAAAAAATCTTCTACAAGTTTGGCTACCCAAGAGAGTTAGCCACTGATCAAGGAAGCCAGTTCACCTTTAACTTGATTGAATACCTGCTCACTCATCACAAGATCAAGCACGGAACTTCCACCCCGTATCATCCACAAGCAAATGGGCAGGTGGAAGTCACTAATAGAGCATTGGAAGAGATTTTGACTAAGGTGGTGAGCAGCAGCAGAAAGGATTGGGCATATCACCTGGTTGAGGCCACCTATGCCTACAACACCACTTGGAAAACTATAATAGGTTTCACACCTTATGAGCTGGTCTACGGGAAGAGATCTTTGTTGTCCATAGAGTTTGAGTACAACACATTGAGGGTGGCAAATCAGCTGGACTTAGATCTCAGCCATGCTCAACGTGAAAGATTATTGCAGCTGAATGGATTAGATGAACAGAGGATGCAAGCCCTCCTCCACTCAGAAGTAGTTCAACTCCAAAGAAAGATATGGCATGACTGGCACCTTAATGAAAATCAATTCCAGCCAGGAAATTGGGCGCTACTATATGACTCGAGATACAAGGATTTCAAAGGGAAGCTGAGGACAAGATGGTTAGGACCATATACAGTGGAAAAATGCAACAACAATGGTTCAGTCCTTATCAGGACCATTGATGAAGAAGCCATCCCCATGCTTGTCAATGGGCATCGATTGAAAATCTACAAGAAACCCCTTTCGAGGCAGGAGGTCATTGAAACTTTGGACAAATTAGTGCTGGTAGTGGAGTAGGGGTCGGCCTCTATTCCACCCACACCTTGATCATAAAAAAAAAAAAAAAACAGGAATAAAAGATCCTTGGGTGAAAACCTCTTCGAGGCGCCCAAGGCAGACAGTGAGGGTGAAAACCTTATGGAGGTGCCCCAGCTGTCTCTCAAAAAAAATATAAGAAAATGGAATAAAAAGATCCTTGGGTGAAAACCTCTTCGAGGCACCCAAGGCAGATAGTGAGGGTGAAAACCTCATGGAGGCGCCCCAGCTGTCTCTCAAAAAAAATAAAAAAACAAAAGGAAAAAGAAAAAAGAAAAAAAAATAGGCCTAATCTCTGTGAAATAATTGCAGGTTGCAGGGAATACATTGCAGGTAAGGAGGGTCGTGCAAAACAACGATAGGGGTCCGTACCAGGCTACAGGACATCCCTACAAACACTCCCTCCATGGCTACTCGCCTTTCCTAGGATTTGATCACATTCGGGTCGAGATTCCACCTTCTACAGAAAGTTCTGGGCTTTCTACAGGAAGTTCTGAATTCCTACAGGAAACATCCTGTAGAACCTTTGGGCGAGCCAAATTCGATTTTGAAAGAAAATATGAAGATTGGAATCTGTTTTTTAGGCCTGCAGCCACCCCTGTTTCCACCCATCACCATATGGCACCCTGTTCCATCTCTTTACACCCCGATCACCCACCTGGTTATGTGTTCCTGCACAGTCATACAAGAAACCCTATTTTCCTCAAATTGACAGCAAGAATTTCTAAGTGACAAGTCAAGCAACAAAGTCTCACACACCCTACCTGTCCAAGCTCCATCTCGACTCTGTATCAACGAATCCCTCGTCAGCATTATAGCCCTGCTTGTTTAGCCTGCATCCCAGGAGGAGAAGCAGCTGCAGGACATCCTACATAAATCCTGTAGTAGCTGATCCCTCTAAAGCACATACTCTGGGGGCAGGGACAGTCGAAATCAACACAGGGAACATGAAGAGGGATCCTCTTGGACGTGAAAACATCCTCGGTGGCCAGAATCCAAAAGAACCTATGCATGCAGCGTTTACAACTGGAGGATCGGGTTCCAAAACCCGTGCACGAAGCAGCAGTAAGCGAAGCAGTGGTTCCAAGACCCGAAGTCTGCATAACGTGTCCACAGCCACGCAGGTAAGTGTCTAAACTCATTCGTCAATTGCATAAACTATATTTCGAAAACTGCATGTTTGTGAAAATGTTTTGGATTGAACGAGGATCGAGGGCCAGTCAAACTGGCCACCCTCAGCCAGTTACATGGCTTTGTGGGATCCGAACAAGCTCAGTTACATTCAAAATTGCCAACGAGTCGTGCAGCTGACATGTGCGGAGTGTCTAGTTGGGGAAAAACGTCGGGACTGGCAGTGGTGGCGGCGGTTAATGGCAGAGGGGAGGTGATGGTGGCTAGGGACATGCAGAGAAATGATGGCCGTGACGTTGGACTAACGGTTCGGTCCGGCCACCTCACCCCCTCGCCACGAATTGCGCTGCAGTTAATAGATGCTTGGCTAAAGACTCTCACCACCCACTGTTCATTTGCATTTGCAACATCCTTGGCCGAAGTACGCATCCACTGCTTCCACAATCTGTTAACCCGTCGTCATCCACCGAGATTTTTGGCCTGTTTCGAAATCCTCCCGCGTACCGGGCTCATTCAGAGGCACAGTGACATCCTACGGAAGTCGGCAAGAGTTCTACAGGAAGACGTTCTACGTGAAGTACGACATAGTCTTCCAGAGCAGAGAAGCCTGGACTTTACTTTGTCGAATTTGGAGTCCTGAGAGAGGTAGCTCGAAAACACTCTTCCATGCATGGTATGTTCGAAAGGTGGTGAATTGAACTGTTTTGAATAGGAGAGTCAGAGACAAGTCTACCTGTGAGTCGAAAATAGTAGTTTGCTTTTGTGTTGCACGGAATTTCTCAGTCAGTTCTGCGTCAAAATCCTCCTCCACGGTTCCTGTTAAAAAATTGCTCTTGTAGAAAAGATGAAGCACTGTGAGGGCTAACCTGTGTATGAAGAATTTGAATTTACATGGTTGTATGTATGCTGGGGATGAAAATTGAGCTCTTTACTCTGCCTGTGGAAACCCAATTTTTCCTTTTATACACGGATAGTCAAGTTTTGGGCAGCAAAAGCCTTAGAACCAGGGAATTGGTGCAAATTAAAATTTAAACACCCGAGAGATCCTTTCTTGAAGTTCAAAGGAGGAAACCATAAACAGCATTCCCTCTCTGATCAGAGCATAAAACAGATCACTCTCACCATGCTAGGGGGGTTTATCAGGAAGGAACCCTCGGATTCCAGTAAATTGCGTGAACATCCTGAGGTGGTGAACCTCTTTACCCGTGCTAATTGGATGACATTTTGTGACAAAATTCAGGGTCATGACGATGAGATAACGGAGGAATTCTTAATGTTCCTACAACCTAAATCAAAGACACAAGCCACAGTGAATTTCAGAGGGTTGACCCTAAAGTTTACCCCTGAGCTCATTAGTCGAGTTACTGGTCTGCCATTAGAGATACCTTGGAGCAAAGAGGAGAGGGAATTGAGCCAAAAAGCCAAGAAATAATTCTTCCTACCTGAGGAACATCCTACATAAGACAAGAACGGAGTCCGGAGAGCCATCTTACATCCTCTTTGGAGTGAATTCAGTCTCCAAATCATGAAATACATTACCTATGAGGGGCGGTTCATTATTGTCTACGGCGATCATTTCTGGTTGCTGAGTGAACTAAGACATGGGTTGGATTTACCTCCAGAAAAGAAGTTGAGCATCCCCTATTTTCTTCTACAATCATTAATTGAATGTGGCACAAAATTGAAGGAAAGGACACTGGATCAGTTAGCCCATCATGGGCTCATCAAGCTTTTAGTGGAAGATGCCCTCCACACCTACACTATCCCCCTCTCCTGGGAGATTTTCCAAAACGTGTCCAAAGATGAAGATATTTGAATTCTGGCCAAGGAGCTCACCTCATCCAATAGTGAAGAAGGGAAACACACTGAAGCAGGAGAGAAAGCCAGTGGTAAAGAAACACAGAGAAAACAGGGAAGAAAATGACAAAAAGAGGAATGGGGAAAAGACCAAATTGTTGAGCCTAAACCTGTGGGAGGAACAATGGCACAAACACCCAGGGAGAAATGACTGCAGAGTAGAGCAGAAAGGACTGAAAAAGTCCAAACAAAGGAGGGCACAACCAAGGCAACCACACAGAATTTAAAAGGAAAGACACATCCAGCCAAACAGACCGAAACAGTTTCTACAGGAAGCACGAAAACAGTTTCTACAGGAAGCATGAAACCAATTGACACAGGACTTTCTACAGGAAGCATGGAAACAGAGCAGCAAAAGGAGAAATCACCTGAAATTTTTGCCAGGGAGGCAAGAGCTGTGCTGGCTGCCTTAAGCACATCTCCAAAACAAAAAGGGAACTGAAAAAGGGAGCCTTCCATGTATTTTAAGGCAAGAAGGAGCGCACGGATAAAAGCTGGCAAACCCCAACCACAGTCAAAAGAGCCAATTACGATTGAGGACACCATAGCTAAACAAAAGGAAAGGTCTCCTTCAAAGGAATCCATCACCTATGAACGGGGAAGCCCAAAAATGTCCACCTAGAGAGAAAAGATTAAAATTATGGACACAAAGACCTCTCTACAGGATGTTGAGACAGTTCTACAGGAAACGTTGGCTAGACTAAAGGAGACCGAGGAATTGGAATAAAAGGTAGCTAAATCATCACAGAAGGAAGAAAAGGCTGAGAACATTGTGGAACCAAGTCCCCAGCCTAGCTTGGGCTCCTACTATAACCTATTAGTGGCCGGAAAGATAATTCCCCAAAAATTTGCGGTGCCACTTTTCTTTGCACTAGAAGAAGAGAGAGTGAGGACCCACAATTCGATGAAGATCGCCAAGTCCAAGGGTGTGGTAGATATAGGTCCCCTGGAAGAACAATTCAAGGAGGCAAGAAAGGAATTGGCTATGGTAAGGCATGTGGAAAGCAGCCAGCGGGCCAAGCTATCGGAAGAAAATGAGCTGCTAAAACAGTAGCTACAGTTACAAGGACACTATAAGGAAGACAAGCCCCACATCTTGGGATAACAGTGGCAACAGGAAGAGGCCACAATAGAAAAAGAAACCCCTGATGAAAAACAGGAAAGAGATGGGATGCAGGCTGAAATTAAGGCACTGACTAGACAACTACAGGAGAAGGAATTGCAAGCAGCACAGGAGATACAGTCTCTAAGGCAACAGGTACAAGAGAAGGAGGCCCAACTGGCCTGCATGGCCAGCTGGGCAGTAGAGGCCATACAGTGTAGGCAACCCGCCAAATCATATGCCTTATACCTTAAGGAGCAATGGTTGCAATTCTAGATCAACACCTTGGCCCAAAGGGGCACCACTCTATTCCAAAACTATCATCAATTCATGGCTTTATGTGACAGTAGCACATCAGAGGACAAGGCCAAATTATCAGAGTTCTACTTACACAACTTGGCCCTTCCCAACATGAATTTGTGGGATCCGAACACTGTGGTAGGAGATGTGAAACTTATGGCCATGGCCTCTTGGCTAAATCATGAAGAAAAGAGAGCAACAGAGGTCCGAAATGTTATGGACAGGGAACTAAAGGAACCACTAATGATCAGAGCAGAGCCGGAGGATCCCTCAGCATTAATATATGCCCACCAGCACTTGGCAAATAACTCTCAGGCCCTACCAGATTACATTCAGCAACAAGCTCAAGCCATAGCCCATTTTGAGGACATGGAAAGACTATTGGGGGATAACTGTGTTCATTGCACACGGAGGTGGAACACACTATCCCATGGCCTAAAAATAAGGGAATACCACTCCCCAACAAAGATGAGGGAGGCCTTGGCAAGAGCACCCCTCTACAAATAGTCCATGCAGAATCTTCAGGCCAACTGGATCGGCCTAAAATTTGGTCCTCCCTTGCTTTTGGGGCTGCTGGAAGGAGTCAAAGAAGAGGAGGAACACAGGCAGTGGGAAGAAGTGGAAAGAAAAGAAGGATTTCATGACCGTGATGAAGATATCACCTCGGAGGCCTGGGATGTGAGAGAGGTGGTCAAGGCTATCAAGGATGATGAGCTGGATTAGTTGCTCGAGGATAAGCAACCCATTTAGCAGGGGGGTGATGATGATCCCCTGAATTGGGTAACTTATTGGGCTCATTTTGCCTAATTTTTCTTCATCAATCCACCATTTTTCATAGCTTATGCATGTTTTTTGAGTATTTTATGTTAGTTGAACGAATGAGGACAGTCACTTGACCAAGAAGGCTAACACGTGGTTATTGCAGATTGTTAGACAAATTTTGGACCAAGGCCAAGCAATTATGGGCCAGATGAAAGCCAAGCATGAAGGAACAAGGGTGAGGATTCATAGCCCCTTCCTCAAAATCTCCACCCTCAACTCGGAGTTCAGCAGGCCACCGAAAAGGATTCCTAAGGGAAACCGAGCAGTCTTGTGTAAAGTGAATGATCACTAGCAGTTGTGCAGCCGAGCCCCTTGAGTTAAGGAGGGCTGTGGAGACCCTCGTAGTGCATAAATAGGAAGGCTTCCAACCTTCGTAGGTTACTTTTTGAACAGTTGTATCTTGCACTATAGTGCTGTTATTTTTCAGTTCATTTTGTAGTTATTGTTGTACAACTTTCTTTGTGACATGGTTATTTTTTAGTAATGGAAAGAAGTTCTATTTGGCATCAGTTCTGATTTTTTCTTAGGAGCCTGTAGCTCTTGGGGTTGGGCCCAACCCAAGTGCCAAGGCTTCCTTCGTGTACTATTATTTGTTGTTAGTGTTTTTGCAAAATAATTTCTGTTAAGTAGATTTAAATCTTGCTTGGTTACCTAGATCATTGTTTATGGTTAAAGGCTTTTTCATGTTTAGATTGATTTGATAGGTTCATAACAGATAAGATCTTCAGAAAAAGGCTATCAAGCACCTCTGATCTCACCTCTCCCTCGGTGGGATCATGAGCTGGGACCAAGGTGACCTTGCTGCCACCCAAAACACTGTCTTTGCTTCACCATGCAATTATTAGTGTTATATTCTCATTTGCAGAAGTTGATACCAGTTGTGGTTACACGCTCAGGTTTATGATTTCTTAGTTGCATAGTTATTTCACATGATTTCATTGCAAATAAACTTCTGTTCCTTTTCTTTGCTGTTATCTAGGTCAGATTAGGCTAAAGTAACTAGGCCCTTGATTTTCTGAATCTTTGCTTGTTTAGTTTGAGAAATAACTTGCAGAGCACCTGTAATACTTCTCTATCTGCTCATACACCATTAATCCCACTTGCTCCATCCTCTAACTCGGATTCTTGCCTTATGTTTGCCACATTCGATCGCTTTTCCCTAATTCTCAATTTTTTGTGCAACATTGCTCTACTCCTCCTTGAACAAATACAACCATCCTCACCACTCCTCAGCTCCATCCACCAAGTCCTAGACCTCCTCACACCCTTATCTCACCTCCATACTCACTTCTTCACCTTCCTTCCTCCATCAACCCTCCAAAGTCCCCTTTCTGAACATCCTGTAGAAATTATAGAACATCCTATAGAACCCCTGCAGACTTCCTGTAGAAGCTCACGAAAGCAGTTTCTTGATTCCTAAACTCTATGAAACTCTTTGAAAGGGTGCTAGGGACCCCTTAGGCCCTCTTCTAACCTTCCCAACCACCTGCAAGCATTTCCTTTCGCCAATCCACCTCTGTATAGTCAAAAACAGTCAAAGCACATGCATGATAATTCTGACAACTTATTCAAAAATACAAAAAGATGTTTTCTTTAGGTTTTACTATTCAAGTAGCTTAGACACATGCATTTTACCTTCCTAGAAGTCAATGGCATCTCTTTCAGTAGCTTGCATCCTCTTTCTTGCATCAATAAGGCTAGCTGGTAAAATTAGGGTTTGCATTTCCTTTCAGCTTTTCAGTTTCTTTCTACAAGTAGATTAGTCGCCTTTGAGTTAGCTTCCATCCATCAATTACAAAGCTTCTTCTAAGAGCTCATAGAAGTTTTCTTAAGCTCCTAGCGGACTTGTGCCAACTGACAAAGTGACAACTGCGGCAAGAGCTAGTACTTGTGCATATAGCATCGTCGCTTCCAAGTTTGTTACGAACTACCGGGTTGATAAAAGTAAAGAAGGGAGTCCCAGGAGTTGCAGCATTATTGCTGCAATACTGGAGCCCACCACCCCAGAGGGAGATAAGTTGAAAAAACAAGTTGCAAAAATAGCTTTTTCTTTTTTCCCTCTAAAATTTGATGATTTAATCTAATATTATTTTATTATTTCCACTATTATCTTTTAATTTCCTTAAGACGCCCAATTTAGACCTCAAAATTCCCCTAATGTCATTGCAGAAGCCACTACTAAGCTCTTGTTTGAACAAGTGTGGGTATGTTTTTGGATCCCACTGTCCATTATCTCAGATCGGGACAATAGGTTCCTAAGTACATTTTGGTCATGTCTCTGGTCGATGTTGGATACCAAACTCACTAATTCCATGTCTTTCCACCCCTAAACTGATGGCCAAACAAAGGTCGTCAATAGGATGATCGTACACATTATGAGTATGTACAACTTGAAGCATCCACGCACATGGGATGAAAGCCTCCCCTATGTCCAACACAGCTACAACAGAGCTCTCCATAGCTCAATTCGCCATAGTTCTTTTCAGGTGGGGTTGGAATTCCAGCCACTGTGTCCCATTGATGTGGCCATACCATTTGTAGCTACTCAGGCAGATTTGGCTCATGTCCAGTCCGAAGTTGACAGGGCTAACAGCTTCATTAAGTGCATTCAGTACATCTACCAGTAGGTCCATGACATATTGGACAGAGCCAATGCTAAGTTATCTAATACCTGATCAATGAATGGTAAAGGGAAGCGGTCTTTCTGGGTGGCCTTATTTAGGGCTCTATAGTCCAAACATACTCGCCATTTCCCATTTTTCTTGGGTACAATTACTAGTGGAGAAACCCACTCACTATCAGATATGGGGTATATAAATCCTGAATTCAACAATTTTTGAAGTTCTTCTTTTACAATTTCCCTTAAATTGGGATTCATCCGTCGTTGGGGTTGATAGACTGGGCGGGATCCTTCTTTAATATAAATGCAGTGGGTGCATAGTTTAGGAGAAATCCCCTTCATATCTGTATAATCCCATGCGAATTCCTCTTTATTTTCACGGAGTAGCTTCATTAACTGTTGTTTTTTATCGTCTGTTAAATTAGGATTTATATTTAATGTTTTACCTGGCTCGATTTCTACTGTTATACTTTTGGAGGGGCGGCCAGCTAATGTCTGAGGTAGATTTTCAGTTTCAAGGTTGTGCTAGGATTCAGATTCCAAGATTGCAGTGAAGTGATTATGTATTTCTGGACTGACCGAAGAAGGTTCAGAAATAAAGTTGTTGATTAATTCATCTTTGGTTGAGTCTTTGAAAGTTAAAGCTTGTCCGACAGTTAAAATAGGTTGGGTTTCCTCATCCTCATAATCTAACCATGCTGAATTGTCGTTATTAATCATGGGTGTGGCATGAGGATAAAGAGTCAGCTGTTTGGTTTCCTGCCCATTAGATATTTTCATTGATCCAGACCTACAGCTAATGAAAGCATCTGTTGTAGCCAGCCAAGGTCTTCCTAGGATCAGTGGCTGACCCCCCAACTTTGTTTTAGTTTGCAACACAACAAAGTCGGTTGGGTAATTCCAAGATTCTACGGAAATTACCAGGTCTTCAATGACTCCTTCGGGTTTAATTGTAGAGCGGTCAGCCAGCTCTAGAATGGTTGGGGTTTCCCTAATTAAATGTTTCAACTGCAGTAATTTTGTTGTTTCAAGTGTCGTAATGTTTATTGCAGCACCCAAATCTACTAGAACTTTAGAGACAAAGGTTTTACCAACCTGAACTGTTACTGTAGGGTGACCAAGGTCACCATATTTCACAGGGGGGTCTTTTTCTGTCATCAAAGCAGTCAATTCTCCCATCACATGGACTGTTAGGGGTTCCTTAGATTTTCTTCCAGGCTTTTTAATACAGATATCCCTAACAGTTCTAGCATAAATAGGAACATCTCTTAGTGCTTGCAATAGCGAAATTTTGACATATAAATTCTGCAGTTCTCCTAAAAGGTTAAAAGCAGGTGGCTCAAATGTTTTAGTAAGAGCCAGTCGTTCAGGGAAGGGTGGCTGTGCTGTTTGAGCAGTCTTGTTAGAAGATGATTCAACCATTTCAGCATTGTTGTTAGATGACTTTTCTTTTCTAGTTTCCTCTTTTTCAGAGTCAGTAATGTCATCAATAATGGGTTCAACTATCCTCCCAAAACGTAAATGGATATCATTACATTGCATAGGGGAAACAGGTTGACTTTGAATATCAATTACCCGCAGAGCTTTATTATTATTCAGGTTGGGGTTAGGTTGTATAGGCAGTTGGGGTATGATTGACTGGTTATTTTGCGGAGTGTTAGATGGTAAGGAAAGAGATTGTTGGTGTTGAGGAAATGGAATCTATTGGGCTGTCCAGTTTGGGTTCCATTGATTGAAATAAGGTTGCTGAAGAGTCCAAGGATTCCACATAGTAGGGTCGGTAAAAGGAGGATTTCGTTGCTGCATAGGTGGAAATTGCATTGGATTAAAGGGTGGGTATTGCATTTGATTCATGGGTGGGTAAATTGTTTGAAAAGGAGAGTGATTATTCCAACGACTAAATGATGTGTTAGAATTCATACCTTGTCTTTGTGGTTGCCATTGTCTCCTTTGTGTCATCAGGTACACTGCTTTAGCTTCTTCTTCAGTTGATCGCAGTGCTGCCTTTATTCCTGGAAAAGAAGGGCATTGTTGAGTCTCATCATCCTTTTCACAAATGGTACAAATTGGTACCCTACCCAATGGGCATTCCCTCAGTGGGTGCTTCCCTCTGCATTTGGAACAGAAAATAGCCAGAGCAACTTCTGCTTCTACTTGCTTCTTTTTAACCTGCAGAGCATCAATTTCTGAAGGAAAAGAGCTTAACATTTCAGTTTTAAATTCTTCAAGCAAATTACCTATTTCGGCTCATGTTGCTCCTCCACTTGCTGATTTCTGGACTCTTGAGTATATATTGTCCCTGCTTTTAGATCTGCTTGCTGCTCCTCTGGAACATCTCATGCAGAGGT
The DNA here is from genome assembly GCA_000404065.3 of Pinus taeda. Taxonomy (NCBI): domain Eukaryota; kingdom Viridiplantae; phylum Streptophyta; class Pinopsida; order Pinales; family Pinaceae; genus Pinus; species Pinus taeda. Next base: position 253,298 of record APFE031484011.1, on the reverse strand, counting down.
TAATAATCTCATCAAATGTTTCTTTGGAGATATCCCCTTTTCCAATCATATTTAGCATATCCAGGCAGTCATCTCGTACTCCTTTTAGTAGTATTGTCTTCAGAATATCCTTACTCATAGTCGGATGATCTGATCGCTGCAGATTATACTGCAGTCTCTCTACAAAGTCCTCCAGATTCTCGTCCTCTTTCTGGACCATTTTAAACAATTCTTCCTTCCTTTCTCTTGTTTGACAGTAATCCTGATATTTGGTCAGAAACTTTCTTTCATCTGATCCCATGTAGTGATTACCTGAGCCCCTAAGCTCATAAACCATCTTAACGCGTTCCCTTTCAGTGTTGCTGGAAACAGTTTTAATTTCTGAGTAGGAGTTACATAATCATAACTCCTACATAGTATATCAAATTCAAAGAGGAACTCATCAGGATCTTCAGAGGATAACCCATGAAAATTAGGTAATGCTGTAGGTGGAATGTTCTTCATAGGGATTGTTCCTCTTGGGAGATCCCCAATAGGAAACTCCAGGGTGGAGAGTGAATTTTCCCCCCTTCCTTCCACTCTGTTATCCTCCATTGGTCTTTTCCCTGAATCACTTGCTCTGTCTTCAGTATCTTCTGTTTCTTCAGGTTCTTCTACTGGTTCCTCAACGTGCTCTGGTATTTCTAGCTTCCTTTCAGGTCCTAGTACTTCCTCCGTCTGGTGATTTGTTTGGGAGGAATACTGGATCTAAGGTCTTCGGGAACTTGTTCTCTGGGATGTCTCGGCCTTTGAAATGATCTCGTCAATGAAAGTTTTTCTTCCTCCTCCTGTGCCCTTGCCGCCTGTGAAGTTAGCTTTCTTACGTCCTCTCATGCACCTGTTATTCTAAAGGAAAATCATTAATGCCTTTAAAATCTTTTAGTCGCCTTCCCCGACAACGGTGCCAAAATGTTGGCTGCTCAAATTGTTTATTGATTAAACAGTCGAGTACCACATTAAATTGTCAACCCGGGAAAGTCCTTTTGTTTCAAAGGTGACCTCGTACTGTATGCACTTAATTCTAAAAGCATTAGAGGCTGTAGTATAAACATATCTACTTTCTATCAAACCCTTACTCTGTGTTACAGCAGCTATGATCTATTGCAGAAATGAAATGAAAGCAAGTAATTAATGGTAACAAATCTGCAGAAAGAAATGATGGTCGTTTTGTAACAGAGGACCAGGACCCTGTCCTCAGAATAAGGATGTTCAACACCTGCCTCTGTAACCAATTTACCAATGCACACTGGAAATCCTAATCACTGGTGACACACTCTCACAGCGCCAATCGATCAAGGAAACAGAGTATCAGCAAAAAGGAAATATCGGAAGCAAGGCTAGAAATGTACAGAAATCACACACACACTCAACAGAAAAGAAATGGGTGAATCTTGTGAAGAAGGTGGGCCCTGTCCCTCTCACAAGATTCCCCTGAACACAGATGCTAAGTTAAAATGATCAAAATAGTGCTTTATTCATCTGCCAAAATGTCCAATTACAATAAAGATTCAGACTTGCTCTGCACTACAATACTTCTGTTATAACTCGCTAGCTTTCAACTGTAGATGTCTCCTCTTTATAGAGGAGACATATATTACAATAGATTGTCATTATTCATTCAGTTTGATTCTTTTGTACAAAAATAGGAAATCAATTCCTGTTACAGCATGCTGTTACAACAGTGTATATCTTTGTCATCCTTCGTTTAGTCGGATCCTTCTGCTGTTGCAAAACTAGTAGTCTTCATTTATCTCCTTGGGGTCCTTGTACTATCCTTGGTTGTTCCGCTGTTGTTGTCGATTTGATAAATCTCAACTGTTCCCTTGAAGTTCTCATGCTGTTCCTGGTGCTCCAGCGTCTGCGACTATGTTTTTCTGATCGTGCTATGTCAGCATCTGCCAAGTATAGTTCTGCCAGCTTCAGACGGTTACTGCGCTGCTCGACAATTGCTGTTTCATCCTTTGCAAATTAAGAATTTACCCGCTTTAGTCAGTTGTTGTTTCTGGTGTTACAGCGACTGCACAGTTGTTGTTTCTGGTGTTACAACAACTGCACAATTGTTGTTTCTGGTGTTGCAGCAACTGTGAATTATAATTCTGCGGACTTCGAACAATTCCAACAATTGTCAGCGACTTAGTCAACTTTCAAAGATTAATTGTAAAGATAACATGAATATGTGTTGAATATTTAAACATATAGCAAATGAGGAGAGTTTCTTCATACCTTGGAATAATGAGGTCAAAATGTTATCAAGGGTTTCAACTTATGGGCTAAAAAGAGGTAACATCATGACAAAATATGAGGTCAAAAGTAGACAATATGGAGTCCTAACAATGCCTATAACTCGAATCAAACATGGAGATAATGGTTAATTCCAAGGGAATAGAACCCTAAGCTCAGTGAGGAGACTTGTTCAAACTTTTGTTGTGAGCTTCAACAAAGACTCATCCTGATATCCAACTTAACTAATAAATTGTGATAGGGTTATGGACCAAGGATTTCATTTTCCATATGTGAGGCTTATACCAAGGAAGCAGGTTTCAAAGAGTTTCCAAAATATTCCATCTGGCGTTGCATCTAGCAAAGAAATATATGGAAAAATGTTTCCATCTTCCTATGGCTCCTAGTTGAAGGGAAAACCTTAACCTGGGATAAAATTAAAAAATGCAAACATATTGGCCCCTCTCACTATTCTTTATTCCTTTGAGAAGTTGAAATGTTGAGCACTTCTTCAATAGTTTCCCCTATTAAAATCATCTATGGAGCGACGTAGAAGCTAGCAAGAAGAGATCAAACCATGACATATCTAGTATCCCTCACACCAATAATAATTGGAGGGCTCAAGATTTTAATAATCCTATCTTGAACTACATATGGACTCTCCTCCCAGGTCTACTCCTTTGGGCTATTTTGAAAGAGAATAATTTTTTCATATTCAAGAATCGCTCCCTCTCTCATGACTTTATTTGGGTCGCAATTCAAAAGAATGTAAAATAATTAATTGTCGTGCAATCTTGGTTAGATAAAGACTGAAATTCCTCAAGCGAGGAGGTCATACCACTTGAGAGTAGGTTCCTTACTCTAGGGCTCATATATGCTCACTCTCTTCACCCTACTGTAATTCCAATTCCTCCCCCCTGCCCCCACCCCACTAATTTTTTAAAGCTCAATTTTGACTATGCTTCAAAAGGTAACTTAGGTGAGGCAAACTATGGTAGTATCTTCAAGGATCATTTGGGATCCCTTATCTACAATTATTTAGGCTTCATGGGATATAATAGTAATAATGCAGTAGAATTGAAAGCCTTGGAAGAAGGACTATTGATTTCTCAAACTCATGGTCGCACTAAAATTATGGTGGAGGGAGATTCTCAACTCATTATAAACATGATCCACGAGATCCTACATGGCACCCAAATCACTCCTTCCTTCCATTACAATGATCATCCCTACTCACATTAGAAAAAATGGAAATAAAATTGTAGATAAGTTAGTTAATTAGGGATGCATTGATATCGTTAGCTTCACATATCTCCTCGTCATGGTAATCATTTGAAGACTCTTCCCTCAAGAAATAATTCCAAAACATAACTAAGTGTGCCAAATCTCCCTGACCAATCTCTTTTTATCTTATTCTTTCATGCTCTTTGTCTGTATCTCTTAGTTTGTAATTGTCCTATGTAGCTCAGCTTTTAGTTTTTATTTGAAAAAACAAAAATGTATCCTTTTCTCTTTTGAAAAGGTTGATATTCTAGGTCTATTCTATTTTTCCCAATGACAGACCAACCCAAAACTCCATGACTTAATATGAACTTCATGTCTCCAAACAATACAAAATATTTATCCAAAAAAAAAGGAAATGTTACAAATATTTATGATTCTGGTCAAGTTCGAACATGATACCTTCATTATGTAATGGTAATAAGGAGGGAAAATTTTTACAAATTTGATATGCCAATATGAGAAGTTATAAATATTTATTGAGGTTTGGACTAACAAACCTTGGACATGGCAACACTATCTAATGGCAATAGAGATGGAAAACTTTTACAAATTTGATATAGAAACACAATAAGTTTGAAATATTTATTCAACTTCAGATGGGGCCCTTAGGATAGGGAAACACTATGTAATGATAATAAGGATGGAAAATTTTTACAAAAATTGATATGGTGAAGTTGGAAATATTTATCAAGGTTCAAAATGAGGACCTAATTATAAAACCAGCCAGTAGAAGATTCTAAGTTTATTCAAGCCCTACAATTTGCACAATTCATAAGAAACTCTACAAAGCACAGCCAAGGTCCATCAGTATAGGATTGTGCATTACAAAAATGGAATTTTCCAAATCTGTGTGACATGGGCGATTATATGCCCTGATGCTTCAAAGATTGAAAATTTGTGGCCAACTCTGATGATGGATCGCTCTCGTTTCTCTGAAGACCAAGGACAAAATCTGACCAGGAAACTCTGTCAGGTGGGCTTGGAAGGTGTCTCCATAGAGTTCGAAACACCACTAGACTTGTGTCACCAAGGGCAGTGTGACTGGAATTGTTTTCTATTGTGATGGTAGAGTATCCTTTAGTGGCAGAGAAGAAGTATTATTAGAGAGTGACTCTGTTTACTTTCCTATCCTTTCAACCTAACCTATAGACCAGGGTTTCACTCTCTATCATCTGCAATACCCTCTTCTATTACTAAATTTCCAAGTCATTTACCAAATAGCAATACTAAAAAAAAAAAATTGTTTATGAGTAAATGTGAGAGTTCCCTCACTTTACGCTTGCTTATGGTTGCTTGCTCACCCACTCAATTAAATAAAGTTATTTGTTCAATACCAATGTTTGTCTCGATCTAGTCTCATGCCCTCCTCATGTCTACAATGAATACATCAGAGTGATTCTTGGTCTGCAACATTAACTAATTGTAGTAACTCACATAGCACCAAAGACCAACACATCCAGTTGTGAAGAGTTGGAACTTGTAGGTTGCGGTGGCTCTTCAATAGCTCAGACACGTGAAATGCATGCAACACCTCATGACAAGTCTTTCCTTTTACTTTAATTTTATTTTGTGTATTATCTTATTTTTTATGAAATTTTGAAACTTTTAATTTCAATTATTATTATATGTGTGGCCATAAATTAAAAACAAACCAACATAATTCTGTGTATCTTCATACATTTAGTAAAATAAGTTGCGAGCTTAGGCCATATTTGAGCGCAATCCCATATTTTCTTTAAAGGAAACAAAGTGATTACTAGGACTTTTATTCAATCTATAATATGATGAGGAAGAGATAAGGCACTTACAAGAAACAGATTGTTGGTGAACTACATTTTATAGAAATCCTTTACAACATCTCTTTTTTATGATGCTAAGATAAAAAATGGACTGAAAATTAATATTCATGTTGTCTTTGTTGCTAACAACGACATTCATTTTATTGAATATAAATGACATTGCGTATTTGTTATCAATACAAAGTCACGGGAGCACCAATCAAATTGCATATTGCCTATCACTACAAATTAATGGGAGCACCTATCAAATCTCACGCTTGCAATGATGGTAATTTTTCCCAAACTAACAACTTAGTACTTTTCATTGAATGGGATGTACAATGCACTTCAAATACTCTCTGAAGTTTCACTTCAGAGTTTTTGTGGAACTTGTGGTACTTTTCACCTAATAAGTATGGAGAGGTTTAAGTCATGAGTTTAATAAGCTCAAATATAGAAAAATCATGTAGATTAATCTTTTTGTGTGCACCTTAACATCCGATGCCTGCCCCACTACTAGCTGTTGTGAGTCAGGTCGTCAATGGATTTACTCTCGCGATCTAAAAAATCATGAGTGATTTGTTAGGATTGCCTGTACATTCCAACAAATAGTGAGGATGTGGGTTCCTAACAAACATCGAATTATGTTTGAGTCCTTAGCTGTGCCTGCGCTAAAATCAAAATATGTTGCTAATTCATTGTCTGTTGAAAGGTTGTTAGACTTCTACCAAAGCATGTAGCAAGACATGTAGTAGCCATGATAGTGACCTTGTACTTAACCAGGTCAGGGGGTTTTTCCTTATTTGAAGAATTTCTTTATCATTGATCCACTGCATCCTCAAGCCCAGTCAAGGAAATTGGGATTTCAATAAGGGAGGGCCATGGATTTCAACTGTATGTGTGATCAAGAGGAGGTAAAACCTGTTAATGTTTTTCTTATTTCCTTTGCATCCCCTCGATAGTTATGGTTTAGTATCTAGATGGTTGTGTTGTTTCCTTTGTGATGGTATTGGTTGCTTCTAGCTAATGGCAGAGTTTTTGCTATGTAATTCTGCTCAAACTATTCTGGGAAAAAATTATGGCGTCTTCATTAGGTTGAAGATTGTGCAATTTGTTTGAACTTTAAGTATCTGTTTCCTTCTTTATACCTTTGATTGAGGGATCTCTCATGACAATCATATTGGTTTTAAGTATGGGTGGCTCTTGCAATTGCGCTTATTGTGAATCCTCTTTGGAGACGAGGAAAAAGAGACTTGAAACACCTTTTCTATTGTCTCCATCTTCTCAAATCACTTTGTTACAACCAAAAATACAGGTTACCTTGACATGACATGTATTATGTCCTTTGCCTTGTTGTGAATCCTCTTTTAATATGAAGAAAGAGAGACTTGAAACACCTGTTATATTGTCTTCATCATCATAAATCAATTTGTTACAACTAAAAATATAGGTTCTCTTAACATGGCATATATGTTTCCCTTTGCCTTGTTGTTGCTAAAAAATTCCCATCCCTGGATTGAGAAACTTTATTTATTGTTGAATTCTTTACTTTGACAAGTGTTTTATGATTTTATTGTACTGTGTGACCTATTGTGAATGTGAAGTCTAGGGAACCCTAGTTTCTTGTTGAATTCTTTACTCTGACAAGTGTTTTATGAGTTTAGTGTACTGTGTGAACTACTGCGAATTCAAAACTTCTTTCAAACATTTCCTCTATTAGACAACCTTCACTCTTGTGTGGTGTTTTTCCTCTTCATTTGGTACTACATTGATGAGGTAATGCAACCTAATTCATGCAAAGGCAAGTTCAATATAATGTTATACTGGCAAAGCCAGGTTCAATATAATGTTATATTGGAGTGGATTTGCAAAAGAATTATCATAAATAAACATAGTTCAAGCTGGTATCTTTGAAAGGGAATACCTTTTTGCTCTAAATGAGTTGCATTTAATAATTATGAACACTAGATAGATGTAAGTATATCATATTTTACTAGGAATATTCCTCCTTATGATGAATAAACATATTGATGCAAGTCACAAGATAGAAACCTTTCATGTTTGGTGAAGCATCAAAGGAAGTGGGGACATCTATCCAAGGTCCCATGTACAAGCCTGAAACCCTGGGTGCTTTTGGGTTCTGCAATAAAAAATAACCCTTGAGCTTGAAGAGGACCTGAAATCATTTCACATGGGACTCCTAGGAACAAATTGAATTTAGCACTCTTACCAGATTTGTGTTTCTTATTGATTTCCAAATGATTGCTAAACAATTTATCTCTTTATGCTCTACATGAGTTGCAGTTTGATAATTCCAGAGAAGTTGGATTGTTCAAGCTACCCTGGTGGTTGGATGGAGAGAGAGATAGATCCCCCACTAGAGGGTTAGAAACTCCTACCCCACCAATATATAGTTGTTGTCATATATGCTCTCTCCTACCCACTCCCGCAGAATAGTAATAAGTCCACAATCCTCATGTTCCAATAGCTCTCCTCAGGATGGAATTTTTTCATAGAGCAAAAATCACCATCTTGGGCTGCCATTAGACAACATATTTCACAGTAGACGAACTACAGAAAAACTACAAAGTGGAGAGGCATCACCCACTAGCCAATAACATGCATGGTAGAGGAGAGGGTAGCATCCCCTGGGGAGGTTATAAGTTCCCCAATTATTTATTGAGCAGCCACCAAGGGTTACTTATGGACCTGTAGCTTATTCTTTCTAATCTGCCTAGGCAGTTAGGGATGGCCCATGCTACCTAAAAGGGTGACTTCGGGATGGGCCACCTATTCTGGATTGACCAACAATTGCAACACACAACAACAAGGTATTGACCAGGGAAGGATCCCAATTCACTATGTTCATGGGAGGGCTCCTCAAGGAAGGTAGGTCTCAGGAGACTTGTACCCTTATAGAAAGTATGATTGGCTAGGGTATGAAGGCTCCACTTTTTATTACAATAAATTCTTCACAGCTTCGAAATGGTCACAAAAATTCCCTTAAAAAGACTCATGAAATATCTTGTCATCTCATCTTAGGGCATATCCATTAGCATAGTTCCACTCATACCTTGGATGATGCAACCCTACAATCTTAGGGGACGTTCCATCATAGTTAGAGACAGGGAGGTATCATCCACATTGAGGTTTCTTAGGTCTCTCTACTCATTATTTATAGTGATATATTTTTTATGGTAGTAGATCTAGTTTTATTTGCATATATCTATATAAATTTGTATTGAAAATCAGGTTCAATTCTTGTCTTTCCTCCTTCTCGTATGCATTATAAATCATACCACAGCAGGAAGAGTAACCAGAGTAGTAACTATGACTGGCAGATACACCAAAAGGAGTAGGAGCAATTGGAGTTGATCTATTCGCAATCACCACAGGAACCATAACTAAAATCGCAATAGCAAGCCATCGAGCATGAAGACCTGAAATCATTTCGCATGGGACTCCTAGGAACAAATAATCTTGTTTTCTATTCAATGAAGGGTGTTGATTTGAGGGCCTATGAACTCTTGGGTCTTGGAATGAAAAACAACCCTTGATCTTGAGGGAACAACTACTTGATACCAGGACTTTCTCACAACACCAACCAGTTAAGCGAGGACTTGTTGCTACAAGCCCCCTTGTCTTTCATAAATCAACCAAAATTTCTTTAAAAATAATTTAAGAATGTTACATATTTTGTTTTACACAATCCAAGTTTTTCTATAGAAATTGAATTAATAAAATAAAAGGTCATTCTAAGTATTGAACTTGGCATCTCTCCAGATTTGCACCTACCTTCTTTCATATTTTATATCAAAATCTAAAATTAATAATTTAGGAGGGTTATAGATTTTGTTTCACTTAAATTCTCTTAAAAAAAAATTGAATTAATAAAATAAAAAGGCATTTAAAAAATTGAAATCTGAACCAAGGGTTAAAACCATTTTAAAATTTGCATGTTAGTATTGATGGTCACCTAATTTTTCAAAGTGCCAATTTGATAGTTGACTTAAAATTTACCATATATATATATATATATATATATATATGAAATTTCAAAGACATTTATGGAAACAAAAAAGTATATTTTTGGCTAAGACTCCAAAATAAGTATTGCAGTAGGCAACACCCACAATATGAAGACTTTAACATGAGACTTTAAGATAAGCATAGACTCGTCCACAGTGGATATTTGGACTTGTTAGAAAAAAGTAGTCCATGTCTTCACTCACTCCATGTAATCCTACATTGTACACACTTAAGAATAAAGCATGAACATCGAAGCTTGAAATTTAAAGTTGAGACTCACACTACATGTCCACACCCATGGGCATTGGTATTCTATATAAAACACAAACTCACTTTTCATGTTTATGTAGGTGAAGTAGTTGTTTTTTGTTTGATTTTGAGAGTTTTATGTAGTATTTTTAGTGGTTGTACACTTGTGCTACTTTGTGGTTGATTCTTGCTTATGTAGGTGAAATAGTTATTTTTCATTTTGAGTTTGAGAGCTTTATATAGGTTTTTAGTGTTGGTACACTTGTGCTACTTTGTGGTTGGATATGGAAATATAGAATGTGTGGTTATCAAGGCTATAATGCTTTCAATATATTCACACTTGAATCTAAACACAATTAGATTCGTGCCTTTCAGCGATTAGCATGTCTTTTGAAAATCTCTATTCTATTTCCTTGTTAGAAGATTGAGAATTTCTTTAAAATCCATGCATACATATTATTATTGTTTGAAATATTAGAATCCTCTCAAAGTCTTATTTAAAATTGATTTCAAACATGTTTTATTATTTATAAGGATCTCCTTAGGTCTACCCCATCAAATTGAAAGCTAAGATCCATTGTTTCTCTTCAAAATACATTGTAGTTAATGGGTTTGACCAAGCTACTTGAAAACTTTTCAATAATGATTTACCATAATTTGTAAAATCTTTGAAATTACTTATAATGTGACTATATAAAATTGTGCCAAATCATTAATTGCTTTGACATCGGGAATAAACAAATTGAATATATGTGATCTTGATCTTTTTAAGGTAATATAAAACATATACATCTATAATATTACTTGGTTTAAATTGAGTATACTTAATCTTTGTAAATAATATAAAACATATACATCTATAATATTACTTGATTAAAGCTTATTTTATAATCAAATCGGATTTTAAAAAAAAATTACTAACACAAAATTTATATTAACAAAAAAAATATTTTTATATTTACCCAAAAAAAAAAAATAACAAAACCTCCTAATACATAACTAAAATAAAAATCAAATGTCAGCAATTTTAAAATAAAACCCGTTGAAATATGATCGAGACCTTTACACCAATCTTATTTCATAATTCACATCTAAAATTCTTAAAACACATCTAGCAGAGCTAGAGATCTCGTTTTACACAAACTAATATTCTTTAAAATATTGACAGAGTTACTACATATCTCGTTTCACACAAACCAGGCTTCTTTAAGGAAATTGGGAGAGCTACAAAGCTTGTTTCGCAAATAAAGGCTCCTTAAAGAAATTGAATTAATGAAGCAAAGAGATTTAAAGAAATTTAATTAATGAAGCAAAGTGGATTAATGAAACAAAGAGGCGTTCCGAGTACTGAACTTGGGACCTCTCGCACAAAAATTCTTAAAACACATTTAGCGAAAGCACAGATCTCGTTTCACTTTCACACATGCCAACTTCTTTAAAGAAATTGACAGAGCTACGGATCTCGTTTCACAAAAAACATGCTTCTATAAAGAAACTGACAATTAGGAGAGCTATAAACCGTGTTTCACAAAGACAAGGCTTTCTTTAAAGAAATTTAGAGAGCTACAGATCTTCAACCAACCAGGTCTGTTTAAAGAGATTGACAGTTGGGAGAACTATAGACCTTGTTTCACAAACTCAAGGATTCTTCAAAGAAACTGACTGTCAAGAGAGCTACAAACTTTTTTGTGAGCTATAGATCTTCACACAAACCAGGTCTCTTTAAAGCGATTGACAGTTGGGAGAACTACAAACCTTGTTTCACAAACTCAAGGATTCTTTAAAGAAACTGACGGTCAGGGACGCTACAAACTTCTTTGGCAAAAGCATGGCTTCTTCAAAGAAATTGAAGAGACAAGGCTTCTTTAAGGAAATTGAGAGAGGTACAGATCTTCATACAAACTTTCTTTCCCAAAAGCATGGCTTCTTTAAAGAAATTAAAGAGACAAGGCTTCTTTAAAGAAATTGAGAGAACTACAATTCTTCACACAAACCAGGTCTGTTTAAAGAGACTGACAGTTAGGAGAACTATAGACCTTGTTTCACAAACTCAACGATTCTTTAAAGAAACTGTCGGGAGAGCTACAAACTTTTTTGTGAGCTACAGATCTTCACACAAACCAGGTCTCTTTAAAAAGATTGACAGTTGGGAGAACTGCAAACCTTGTTTCACAAACTCAAGGATTCTATAAAGAAACTGACAGTCAGGGGAGCTACAAATTTTCTTTCACAAAAGCATGGCTTCTTTAAAGAAATTGAATAAAGCAGGGCTTCTCTTAAGCCACTAAATCAGTGAAGCGGTGCATTACGAGAATTGAACTCGGGACCTCTCGCACCCTAAGCGAGAATCATACCACTAGACCAAATGCCCTGGGACATATTGCAACTATCTGGAAGAGAACACCAGTGCAATTATATCTGGCACGGAAGCCATTCCAGGAATCCAAACTGCCTGACCATAATACATCCAAGATCTAAAATGCAGAATCCCTGAACTGTATTTTTCAAGAGAGCTTTCAGAAACTTCGTACAACTTTTGTGCTGAAACAGTTTCAAAGTTAGAGATCCTTTCAATTTTGGAATATTAACGCTGGCAATGATATTATAATATTAACGCTAGAAATGAATATTAATGCTGAAAATGATATATCTATGCAACATTCAGAGAACATTGGTAATATCAACGCTCCAAAGACAACGCAGCTTCAATGGCCATGATAATGCAGCTCCAAAGTTTTAATTATAGCCATATCAACGCAGCTCCAATGCAATTACAATGATACGTTGTTACAATACAATGATATGTTGTTCCAACCATAATAAAGAATGCAATGGCATATCAAAAGTTTCAAGATATAATTAATTGGCACCAATATAAGTGATAATGCATGCCAATCAATAATTTGGAAACACTACCAATGCAATTAACCGTTAATGTTGCTTCAATTTAAGACCATTAACACTAATAATATAAGTAACCCTTCAAAAGTATTAACATGGCCCTTTAAAAGTACAATGTCTTGCTTTAATGCTACGACGTATTAATGGTGAATGTATAAGGCCACCAAGCATATTGATGACCGGAATATATTAACGTTGGAATGGAATTGACAACACATATATTAATGATGGAATTGAAATTAACAACACATATTAATGTTGGAATTGAAATTAACACTCTCATGGCCTAAATTAGGGCACGAAACCCTAATATTTCAATGCACTATAAACCACGACATATTTGTCATTGTCTCCCTTCTCCATAATGATATCTGCCACATTTATCTACCATTCTCATCGTTCTCTAAAATTGGTTGTGTTTTGCTCCATATTTCTCTGCTTCAAGTCCATTAGCATGCCTCTGCATCAATGTGATGTTCCACTCATTTATGCCACAGTTTTGCACTATGCTTGTGTTATTGGTCTAGCAGACACGGATCCTTCACACTCTCGATATATGTGTGATATAGGGCATTTGGATCTCTCGAAATGATGTTATTTTTTAAGGACAGAGTCTCTCTCATTTCTGCCACATGTCTTAACATTATTTGGCATTTTTCCGAGATTGGTTTATGGATGCCTGCAATCTCCACGAGAGTTGCCTCCCACAAAGATCTGGGTAATTCTTTTCCAATGGTTTTTTTATGGGGCAGGGAAAGGTGGCAGCTGTGGGTGTAGGGCACTAATCAAGTTCAGTCCTGAATGGAATATCTGTTTTAATGGCACTAGGGAGGGTACAAACTCCAGGCTGAAATTGTGGTTTTTTGATGGCTCTTGAAATGTGTGAAATGACAGGAGATTGGATTTATCAAGATCGCTCATTGAGTGGGTGTTGGGAAAAAATTCCTTCCATATCCCTTTACACCATTCGATGGCACAGATCATTCAAATCATTCTTTCTTTGGATAACATCTCCTTTGTTCATGTATATAAGGAACAAAATGTGATGGCTATTGCTCGGTCTAAAAGTGGTATGTTCCTTTGTTTTGGCATGATGGCATTTTAACTGCTAATAGATGGATCTATATGTGCTAGAGAATCCTTTGAATTTTCATCTGAGGTATATTTTGACCTTAGTGTCCCTGTCACTACCTTAGATGTTGGGAGTTTTTCTTTTTTTGGTTTTGTGATTGAATCTAAAAATTATGACTGCATGTATTAAGAAATAACTTTACTAGATGTTTATTGTAAGGAGCATTGTTGTCTGCAATAGGTAGAAGAATAGCCTTTTTATTAATAAAGATGTTATGTTTTTTTTTTTTTTTTTGAAAATAAGGGTTCTTGTAAGGTGCATTGCTATCTGCAATAGGTAGAAGACTTGATCCAGGGATCTCCAGACACCAATGGCATGGAAAAGGCTCAAAATTCAAAGTGGCAAAAAGGAAATTAACTTGACATCAGATCGAAGTGCCCATAGCCTTGATTCCAACAGTGTGAACGACACTCCAATCCGAGTCCGGATGAGGAAGATAGAGGCAGTGAAAGTTGGGTTGACTTTTTGCTGACTCAGCGGGATTAATGAAAACACAATTTGGACCTTTTTCCGGCAGACAAAATCTACCCAACTTTGGCCAAATTCTAGGTGAAATTGTTTCCTGTTAAAACGACTACTTCCATCAAAATCCGAATTTTCAAAAATGCAGAGTTTGTTTTGTTTAACAAAAAAAATATAAAAAAAAGGTGGCAGGCCACCAACCCACCACCCCAATCCTATCCAAAGCAATGTTATTAGTGGAGGGGCGGGCCACTACCCTCGACCCCTCCCATGGAACCACCATATTGTACGCACAAGATTGGGTGGGCCAACACTTGGGGCACTGACCCAACCCCATTGAAAACAAAACAACGTGCATTAAACATGGGCCGACCCTTGGGGTGCGGACCCAGCCTCCACTGCTCATTAAAAGGGAGATACAGACCAAGGAGAGGGGACAGGCCGCCCAAGGCAGGCCCAACCCAACCTCCCTTCCCATTAAAGAATTTTGTATGTAAAAAAAGGAGGAGGCGGGGTTTGACCACCCGACCTCCTCTATAACAAATTGATCTCAAACCAACTCCGCCAATAGAATTCTTGAGAAATACGTTAGCCTATTTTTACTTAAATGCAATTCATCAATGTGCCCAGGCAGAAGAGGGAGTGCACGTAGTTTGAGGCAAATTTTTGCAGGAGGGCTAGATTTTCACTTTGTCAGATTTTGACAAATTTTATATGGTTTCAGCATTTCTCGACGCTGCGAACACAATGGTGTCATCTGTTTCTCCATCAGAGTTTTGCATTTTTTGGCCATTTTTCAGTATGGAGGGCCTGGAGACATAGTCCAAGTCAAACAAACTCCTTTATCAGTGCTTGTTGTCTTCTTTCAAGCTTTATGTGTTTTTCCTCTTCTCTCATGTGCACATCAAATTTCTATGTTAAGCTACAATTTATGCATGTAATTTTCTAATACATCTATAAGCGAAAGATCTTGGATCAAGTGGTATTAGAAAAAAAGTGATTTGTCTTAGGGGTTGGACACCTGAAGGGGTTGGGTTACTCCTGGAGGTCTTGTGGCACCTAAGGGAAGTCAGTAAGGTCTTGTTGTGTTGACTCCATCTCCTTAAGGTCATCTAGGAGGCTGAGTCATATCATAGTAGCCCCTCATCTCATGTTTACCCTGAGTAAACCGGTGAAAGTGGGTAGATGTGAGAGGATGCGTGTTACAAATTCAAAGACTATTGGGATGCCTATAACTCGAATCAAACATGGAGACAATGGTTAATTCCAAGGGAATAGAACCCTAAGCTCAGTGAGGAGACTTGTTCAAACTTTTGGTGTGAGCTTCAACAAAGACTCATCCTGATATCCAACTTAACTGATAAATTATGATAGGGTTATGGACCAAGGATTTCATTTTCCATATGTGAGGCTTATACAATGGAAGCAGGTTTCAAAGAGTTTCTAAAATATTCCATATGGCGCTGCATCTGGCAAAGAAATATATGGAAAAATGTTTCCATCTTCCTATGGCTCCTACTTGAAGGGAAAACCTTAACTTGGGATAAAATTAAAAATGCAAACATATTGGCCCCTCCCGCTATTCTGTGTTCCTTTGAGAAGTTGAAATGTTGAGCACTTCTTCAATAGTTTCCCCTATTACAGTCATCTATGGAGCGATGTAGAAGCTAGCAAGAAGAGATCAAACCATGACATATCTAGTATCCCTCACACCAATAACAATTGGAGGGCTCAAGATTTTAATAATCCTATCTTGAAATGCATATGGACTCTCCTCCCGGGTCTACTCCTTTGGGCTATTTTGAAAGAGAATAGTTTTTTCATATTCAAGAATCGCTCCCTCTCTCATGACTTTATTTGGGTCACAATTCAAAAGAATGTAAAAAAATTAATTGTCGTGCAATCCTGGTTAGATAAAGACTGAAATTCCTCAAGCGTGGAGGCCCTACCTTGAGAGTAGGTTCCTTACTCTAGGGCTCATATATGCTCACTCTCTTCACACTGCTATAATTCCAATTCCTCCCCCCCCACCCCCACTAATTTTTTAAAGCTCAATTTTGACTACGCTTCAAAAGGTAATCTAGGTGAGGCAAACTATGGTGGTATCTTCAAGGATCATTTGGGATCCCTTATCTACATTTATTTAGGCTTCATGGGATATAATAGTAACAATGCAGTAGAATTGAAAGCCTTGTAAGAAGGACTATTGATTTCTCAAACTCATGGTCGCACTAAAATTATGGTGGAGGGAGATTCTCAACTCATTATAAACATGATCCACAAGATCCTACATGGTACCCAAATCACTCCTTCCTTCCATTCCAATGATCATCCCTACTCACATTAGAAAAAATGGAAATAAAATTGTAGATAAGTTAGTTAATTAGGGATACATTGATATCATTAGCTTCACATATCTCCTCGTCATGGTAATCATTTGAAGACTCTTCCCTCAAGAAATAATTCCAAAACATAGCTAAGCATGCCAAATCTCCTTGACCAATCTCTTTTTATCTTATTCTTTCATGCTCTTTGTCTGTATCTCTCAATTTGTAAGTGTCCTATGTAGCTCAGTTTTTAGTTTTTATATGAAAAAACAAAAATGTGTCCTTTTCTCTTTTGAAAAGGTTGATATTCTAGGTCTATTCTATTTTTCCCAATGACAGACCAACCCAAAACTCCATGACTTAATATGAACTTCATGTCTCTAAACAATACAAAATATTTACCCAAAAAAAGGAAATGTTACAAATATTTATGATTCTAGTCAATTTCGAACATGATACCTTCATTATGTAATGGTAATAAGGAGGGAAAATTTTTACAAATTTGATATGCCAACATGAGAAGTTATAAATATTTATTGAGGTTTGGACTAACAAACCTTGGACATGGCAACACTATCTAATGGCAATAAAGATGGAAAAATTTTACAAATTTGATATAGAAACACAATAAGCTTGAAATATTTATCGTGCTTGAGATGGGGCCCTTAGGATAGGGAAACACTATGTAATGATAATAAGGATGGAAAATTTTTGCAAAAATTGATATGGCGAAGTTGGAAATATTTATCAAGGTTCGGAATGAGGACCTAATTATAAAACCAGCTAGTAGAAGATTCTAAGCTTATTCAAGCCCTATAATTTGCACAATTCATAAGAAACTATAAAAAGCATAGCCAAGGTCCATCAGTATAAGATTGTGTATTACAAATAAATGGAATTTGCCAAATTTGTGTGACATGGGCGATTATATGCCCTGATGCTTCAAAGATCGAAAATTTGTGGACAACTCTGATGACGGATTGCTCTTGTTTCTCTGACGACCGAGGACAAATTCTGACCAAGAAACTCTGTCAGGTGGGCTTGGAAGGTGTCTCCATAGAGTTTGAAAGACCACTAGACTTGTGTCACCAAAGGCATTGCGACTGGAATTGTTTTCTATTGTGATGGTAGAGTATCCTTTAGTGGCAGAGAAGAAGTATTATTAGAGAGTGACTTTGTTTACTTTCTTATCCTTTCAACCTAACCTATAGACCAGGGTTTCACTCTCTATCATCTGCAACACCCCCTTCTATTACTAAATTTCCAAGTCGTTTACCAAGTAGAAAATTAATTAATAAAATAAAAAGGCATTTAAAAAATTGAAATCTGAACCAAGGGTTAAAACCATTTTAAAATCTACATGTTAGTAATGATGGTCACCTAATTTTTCAAAGTGGCAATTTGATAGTTGACTTAAAATTTACCATATATATATATATATATATAAAAGAAAATTCATAGACATTTATGGAAAACAAAAAATGTTAGTGTTATTTTTGGCTAAAACTCCAAAATAAGTATTGCAGTAGGCAACACCCATAATATGAAGACTTTAACATGACTTTAAGATAAGCATAGATTCGTCCACAGTGGATATTTGGACTTGTTAGAAAAAAGTAGTATATGTCTTCACTCACTCCATGTAATCCTACATTGTACACACTTAAGAATAAAGCATGAACATCGAAGCTTGAAATTTAAAGTTGAGACTCACACTACATGTCCACACCCATGGGGCATTGGTATTCTATATAAAACACAAACTCACTTTTCATGTTTATGTAGGTGAAGTAGTTGTTTTTTGTTTGATTTTGAGAGTTTTATGTAGTATTTTTAGTGGTTGTACACTTGTGCTACTTTGTGGTTGATTCTTGCTTATGTAGGTGAAATAGTTATTTTTCATTTTGAGTTTGAGAGCTTTATGTAGTTTTTTAGTGTTGGTACACTTGTGCTACTTTGTGGTTGGATATGGAAATATAGAATGTGTGGTTATCAAGGCTATGATGCTTTCAATATATTCACACTTGAATCTAAACACAATTAGATTCATGCCTTTCAGCCATTAGCATGTCTTTTGAAAATCTCTATTCTATTTCCTTGTCAGAAGATTGAGAATTTCTTTAAAATCCATGCATACATATTATTATTGCTTGAAATATTAGAATCCTCTCAAAGTCTTATTTAAAATTGATTTCAAACATGTTTTATTATTTATAAGGTTCTCCTTAGGTCTACCCCATCAAATTGAAAGCTAAGATCCATTGTTCCTCTTCAAAATACATTATAGTTATTGGGTTTGACCAAGCTACTAGAAAACTTTTCAATAATGATTTACCATAATTTGTAAAATCTTTGAAATTACTTAAATTGTGACTATATAAAATTGTGCCAAATCATTAATTGGTTTGGCACAAATTGAATATACGTGATCTTGATCTTTTTAAGGTAACATAAAACATATATATCTATAATATTACTTGGTTTAAATTGAATATACTTAATCTTTTTAAATAATATAAAACATATACATCTATAATATTACTTGATTTAAGCTTATTTTATAATCAAATCAGATTTTAAAAAAATATAAATAAATAAATAAATACTAACACAAAATTTATATTAACAAAGAAAATATTTTTATATTTACTTAAAAAACTTAACAAAAACTCCTAATACACCACTAAAATATACACCACTAAAATGTAATCAATTTTAGAATATAACCCTTTAAAATATGATCGAGACCTTTACACCAATCTTATTTCATAATTCACATCTAAAATTCTTAAAACACATCTAGCAGAGCTAGAGATCTCGTTTTACACAAACTAATATTCTTTAAAAAATGGACACAGTTACTTCATATCTCGTTTCACACAAACCAGGCTTCTTTAAGGAAATTGGGAGAGCTGCAAAGCTTGTTTCACACAAAAAGGCTCTTTAAAGAAATTGAATTAATGAAGCAAAGAGATTTAAAGAAATTTAATTAATGAAGCAAAGAGGATTAATGAAACAAAGAGGCGTTCCGAGTACTGAACTCGGGACCGCTCGCATCAAAATTTCTTAAAACACATTAAGCGAAAGCACAGATCTCGGTTCACACATGCCAAGCTTCTTTAAAGAAATTGACAGAGCTACGGATCTCGTTTCACAAAAAACATGCTTCTATAAAGAAACTGACAGTTAGGAGAGCTATAAACCGTGTTTCACAAAGAGAAGGCTTCTTTAAAGAAATTGAGAGAGCTACAGATCTTCACACAAACCAGGTCTGTTTAAAGAGATTGACAATTAGGAGAACTATAGACCTTGTTTCACAAACTCAAGGATTCTTTAAAGAAACTGACTGTCAGGAGAGCTACAAACTTTTTTTGTGAGCTACAGATCTTCACACAAACCAGGTCTCTTTAAAGAGATTGACAGTTGGGAGAGCTACAAACCTTGTTTCACAAACTCAAGGATTCTTTAAAGAAACTGACGGTCAGGGGCGCTACAAACTTTCTTTCGCAAAAGCATGGCTTCCTTAAAGAAATTGAGAGAGCTACAGATCTTCATACAAACTTTCTTTCCCAAAAGCATGGCTTCTTTAAAGAAATTAAAGAGACAAGGCTTCTTTAAAGAAATTGAGAGAACTACAGATCTTCACACAAACCAGGTCTGTTTAAAGAGACTGACAGTTAGGAGAACAAACCAAGTCTCTTTAACAAAGATTGACAGTTGGGAGAACTGCAAACCTTGTTTCACAAACTGAAGGATTCTTTAAAGAAACTGACAGTCAGGGGAGCTACAAATTTTCTTTCACAAAAGCATAGCTTCTTTAAAGAAAATGAATAAAGCAAGGCTTCTTTAAAGCCTCTAAGTCAGTAAAGCACAGGGGCATTCCGAGAATTGAACTCGGGACCTCTCGCACCCTAAGCGAGAATCATACCACTAAACCAAATGCCCTCGGATATATCGCTCTCTCTGAAAGAGAACAACAATGCTATTATACCTGGCACGCAAGCCATTCCAGGAATCCAAACTGCCTGACCATAATACATCCAAGATCTAAAATGCAGAATCCCTGAACTGTATTTTTCAAGAGAGCTTTCAGAAACTTCGTACAACTTTTGTGCTGAAACAGTTTCAAAGTTAGAGATCCTTTCAATTTTGGAATATTAACGCTGGCAATGATATTATAATATTAACGCTAGAAATGAATATTAATGCTGAAAATGATATATCTATGCAACATTCAGAGAACATTGGTAATATCAACGCTCCAAAGACAACGCAGCTTCAATGGCCATGATAATGCAGCTCCAAAGTTTTAATTATAGCCATATCAACGCAGCTCCAAAGTTTTAATTATAGCCATATCAACGCAGCTCCAATGCAATTACAATGATACGTTGTTCCAATACAATGATATGTTGTTCCAACCATAATAAAGAATGCAATGGCATATCAAAAGTTTCAAGATATAATTAATTGGCACCAATATAAGTGATAATGCATGCCAATCAATAGTTTGGAAACACTACCAATGCAACTAACCGTTAATGTTGCTTCAATGTAATACCATTAGCACTACTCATATAAGTAACCCTTCAACATTGGAAATGTATTAACACGGCCCTTTAACAGTAGAATGTCTTGCTTTAATGCTAGGATGTATTAATGATGAATGTATAAGGCAACCAAGCATATTAATCACGGGAATATAGTAACGCTGGAATTGAATTGACAACACATATATTAATGATTAATTGAAACTAACAACTCATATATTTCGTTGGAATTGAAAACACATATATTAATGTTGGAATGTATTTAACACTACCATGGGCCAAATTAGGGCACGAAACCCTAAAATCCAACTGTCTTCGATACCACTTCCATTCAAATGCAATAATACCAATGTAATATATCAATGCCAATATATTCAACTTGCTAATATGCTCAACCTCTGTCACTGTATATTTCAATGAACTGTAAACCATGACAGTTTTGTCATTATCTCCATTCTCCATAACGGTATCTGCAACACTTATATGTCATTCTGAACGTTCTCTAAAATTGGTTGTGTTTTGCTCCATATTTGTCCGCCAGCATGCCTCTGCATCAATGTGACGTTCCACTCATCTATGCCACAGGTTCGCACTATGCCTCTGTTATTGGTCTAGCAGGCACAGATCCCTCAGGACACTGTGATTTGGGGCATTTGCATCTCTCCAAATGATGCTATTTTTGAAGACAAAGTTCCTTTCATTGCTGCCACATGTTTTAACATCATTGGCCATTTTAGGAGATTGGTTCATGGATGCCTGGACTCTTTGGGGAGCTGCTTCTTACAAAAATTGGGGTAATTGTTTTCCAATGTATTGGCTCCCTGTTAATGGTGGTGTAGAAGGTCAACGTGTGTTTCGTGGCATGTGCTTAAATCTAGTGATGTGTCTGTTTACTAACACCTACGAGTTTTGGTGTAACAACGATCGTGACTCCAACAAGATTGTTGGCTCCCTGTTAATGGTGGTGTAAAAGGTCGCATTGGGGGGAGATTGTTGGCTCCCTGTTAATGGCGGTGTAGAAGGTCAACGCTCCACGTG
The DNA here is from genome assembly GCA_000404065.3 of Pinus taeda. Lineage (NCBI taxonomy): Eukaryota > Viridiplantae > Streptophyta > Pinopsida > Pinales > Pinaceae > Pinus > Pinus taeda. The sequence goes on along the minus strand of APFE031484011.1, from coordinate 231,310 downwards.
TGTTTCGTGGCATGTGCTTAAATCTAACAATGTGTCTGTGTACTAACACTTGCGGGTTTTGATTACTAACACTTGCAGGTTTTGGTGTAATGGCAATCTGTGACTCTAACACAATGGTTTTTTTTATGGGACAGGAAAAGGTGGCAGCTGTGGGTGTGGGGCATTGATCAAGCTCAGTCCTGAAATGGAATATCTTTTTAATAGCACTGGGAGGGTACAAACTTCAGGGCTGAAATTGTGGTTTCTTGAGCGCTCCTGAAATGTGTGAAATGGTTGGAGATTGGATCTATCAAGATCGCTCATTGAGTGAGTGTTACGAAAAAATTCTTTCCAAATCCCTTGCACCATTGGATGATACAGATCATTCAAATCATTCTTTCCTTTGATGACATCTCCTTTGTTCATGTATATAGGGAACAAAATGGAATGGCTCTTGCCCTATCTAAAAGTGGTCTGCTCCTCTGTTTCGACTTGATGGGATTTTAACTGCTGATAGATGAATCTATATGTCCTAGAAAATCCTTTGAATTTTTATCTGACGTATATTTTGGCCTTAGTGTACTTGTCTACCTTAAATGTTGGGAGTTTTTTCAGTTTTGTGATTGAATCTAAAAATTCTAACTGCAGTTATTGAGAATTTTACTAGATGTTTATTGTAAGGTGCATTGCTGTCTGCAATAGGTAGAAGACTAGCATTTTTATTAATAAAGATGTCATGTTTTTTTTTCCCTGTTGAAAAAAGGGTTCGCACTGTCATCCGCATAGAATAGTTGTTTTGGCATATTTGCAACTGATCTGTATGCTATATGTCTGAGATTCTTCAAGTGTGTAACTGTTCATCTAACGTATGCCAGTGTTCATGAATCTGAAAGCACTTGTCATATTGCTTGGAAATATTTCAATTGGTTAATACCAATGCTTTAATAGAGTTATTTCATTCTACAGAGTAATGCCGATGAACAGAATCATTTAAACCTCCAAATCATTCTACAGAGTAATGCCGATGAACAGAATCATTTAAACCTCCAAATCATTCAGGTCATCCACCAATGAATGTGAATAAATAGGGGTAATGTGAATTTTTGAACTGGTTGGTTCTAAACAGGTCAACAAAAGTATCTCTATCTGATTTTCACCAAAAAAATCTTCTCAAAAAAGTCAATCCCCAACAAAAACAAATATTGAATTCCCATCCATAATTCCTCAATGCCTAATGCCACCATGTATTTAATAACATATGAACGTTTTCATTTCATTTTGGGCTGGTCTTGTCTGTTTATGATGCTCGCCGGAGTGGACGATTGGAATCCTACAAGTGAATCATCTTAATATATATATATTGATTCAACCAGGAATTGGTGAATTGGGATGTCACATTGGGGTTGGCTGCAATGATTTGCAGAATGAAGCATGTCTTCTAAATATTCAATCTATGTTTCTTGCTCAAAATCCTTATAATGAAAACCAGGTTGAGGATGAAAACATGATCATGGAAGGATTTCTAATTTGATCAATGGACTTTAAAACCTCTATAGATGGCTGGCACTCTGGAATCTGGGTAAACTTTTTCACCTGTTCCCATAAGAAAACTTCCAAATGTATCATTCCATCTTTATCCATTTGTAATTATATTCACAGTATTAGAAATTATATGTTATGCACCAGCTTCTCAATTTCAGATGTTTGCCTGACGATATATTCAATGTATTGTTTATGCCTTATTTCCTGTGTTGGCTTTATCTCTCTTGCTCATGTGAATGATTACTCGGGATTTTTCATAATCTTTTCATAATAGTTTTAAAGCTATGCACGAAATATCCCTTACTATACACAATATTTATTGCCACAAAACCTATAGCTTTGAACTTGACATACCTTTAGACATCATGAATTATTATGAAGGAGATTTTGTCATCTTGAATCTTCACACAGAGATTTTCAATTCAAAGAGCCATTTAAGTATGTGTCCATTATTTCACTTGTGTGAACCCGGTAAGAAGTTACAATGCTCCAAAGTGAAGTGTGTTTTACTAATATTTATGTTGTCTCTTAATATTTTTCTAGTTGTAGATTCACAAATGAAGATATGTGACCTTTTCTTCTTCAATACCATTCAATACCATTCTAACTTTCTTGTTGAATATATTGTGTTGTTTTTTGATTTGGGATTTCTTTAAACAATTCTTTCAAGACATTCTACGGGTTGCTCTCCAAGGGGATGTTGCTTCTTTAACATTGTTATAAACAATATTCTATATTTATTTCATGAGTAGCTCTCTTGAGACGGGGACGATTTCATTTTGTTATTATAGTCACAGGTTACTCTTTTTTATTCCTCTTCCATACTTGAGTGGCCTGCCTTCTTTTGTCTACATTTTTCTTTGACTCATTGTTTGATTTGATTGGACTAGCTTCCATCTTCTTTCTAGAGCTCCTTAGGCTATGTAGTAGCTTGCATTCTTTGGCCATGTGGCCAAGATTGCTACACAAATAGCATTTTATATGGCTAAGAAATGGAAAAAATGGTGTGTGATTTCTTGAGTCACTTCTACTTCTCTTACATACATTTTGCATTATATAGCTTTAAGTCCAAATTCATTGCATAGATAACAGTAACCATAAAATTAATTTGTGTACCTCGTAAATGGTTTTCTTCTCTATTGTTTTGGTTGAGGGGTCTTTGTTTGCTGTATCTTTTGATGATTATATTTTATTTTGTTTCTCTTATATTATGATGCAATGTCACTACAACAAAAAAGGTCATTGGTGAGGGTTGAAAAATGTCACAATAAGCTCATTAGTGATGGTCAAAATGACTTGTTACCAAAAATTGAAAGTCATTAAACTTGGTGTCATCAAAAGTATAATTGTTGTGGTGACATTCAAGGTCTCTCACTAATAATAATTATAATGACTGATAGTGATTATCACCATTTCATATGAATAACATTGATTTATGGTATACCATTCATGGCCCTCACTATTGATACATATATATATGGTGACATTCTTTGACTGTCACATTTTCATATTTGAGAGTAGAAAAATGTCACCATAAGCTCATTGGTGACAATCAAAATAGTTTCCATCACCAAAAATTGAACTTGCCGCATCACCAAAAATATAGATGTTGTGGTGATATTCAAGGTCCACCATGAATAATGATTACAATGAAGGATAGTGACTACCACAATTTCATATGAACAACAACTATTTATGATGATGGACCTTTCATGACCCTCACTATTGACGCATATATATGGTGACATTTATAAACCGTCGCAATTTCATATATAAAAAATGACTTTTGATTATGGTCATTTAACAACCCTCATTGTTAATATATATATATATGGACAAATAATGATCATCACCATTTCCTATGAATATTAGGGAACAATGGAATTGAACCACCCACCACCTAAGCAGGTGCTCTTCCATTGAGCTAGCACCCTTCAAAGAATTAAAGCTTGAAACTTTATAATTTCTAAATTCTAAAACTTTAATTAAATTATAAAATAATCAAATCATTAGGGAAACTATATATGTTAAACAACAATTATAAATTTATACACAATTCAAATTCTAATAAAATTCAATTAAAATATTTTTATTAGCACACCATACTACATAAGTATAGCACTAGGGTCTCATAAATTATCAATAGTAAACTTATTATCTATGTAAAGCAATTGATATACCAATTGAACACAATATATCAAAGTTGCAACCAACATCCTGACCCCACAATAATTTCACATTATTCTTCTTCTTCAACTTCCTCCAACCATTTCCCAAAAGGCTCGAGTGACTTCAAAAAGGTTTGCCTGAAATGCCCAAAATCACATCAAATCTTATTTTCATCTTGACAAACCTCAATCTAGAAGAACAATATTAGCTTTACGAAATCCCAAGAGTTTCTTAATCAAGCATTTCAAGTCTCATTTAAATAGAGTTCAAAACTCTCTAAATCATATAATCAGATTTGTCTAAACCTAAATTAATTACATTTCCTCATAAAAAACGGGTAAAAATAACCCAAGAATAAAAGAATGTAAGGTTTTTAATACTTGCCTTTGCAAAACCACATCAAAATAATATCCTCATCAAGAAATTCCTCGTAATAGAGATACCTCACAATTTCAAGAAATAGTTTCATGAGTTTAGCATTCTCATAACATTGAATTTTGAATCTTGTACATTATCTCCAATTGTAGTTTTGCAGTTGCACATAAACTGTCAAGGAGTTTTTCCCATGTCTTAGCCTGATAATTCAACAAAGTAGAGAAACATTTTAGTAAATTATGTAAGCTTCAACCAGTTTCTAAAAACCCCACGTACAAAACCTCTAATAACTTAATTGTTAAGATTATAAATAAAATAACGAGAAAACTAATGAATTCCAAATGCCAACCAAAAAGCAAAAGATGTTATCATTTTACATGCAAAAGGAAAAGATCCATGTCATATTGTTATGCAACCAACTCATAAAATAGAAGAAAAGATAGATCAACGCCTTCAAAATCAGCCTCTTCGAGGGGTAAAACCTCCTTTACATTACACAAATAAACAATTGTTGGATGATACAAATGACTAAACACCATTTCTATATATAGGAGTCTAAGGGGTCACAATATAATCAAAGTTGGCATAACAATAATAATATAAGGGCACAAAAATAACAATAGCGTGCTTCTATGGGGCACACTAATAACAATATGGGGACAATAGGGGCACAATAACAACAATAAGGACTACAATGACAATAGTAATGGGGGAATCACTAGTATTATAGGGGCTTGACATGCCCCTCTCCTTCACAAAAGTGTTGTCCTCAATGCTTGAGTAGTTCTGGATGCTTCTGTATAAAATTATCATCCTCCCATGTGGAATCTTCAACGGGTAAGTTCTTCCACTTGATGAGATACTCTAAAATTGATTGATTTCGTAGCCGTCGAGTTCTTGTTTCTATGACTGCTTCCGGTTCCAATATGATTTTTCCTTCCTCGTCAAGTTCTGGAAATATTGTTTGAATTTAGAGATTGTCACCTATAACCTTCTTTAAACATGAAACATGGAAAACTGGGTGCACTCAGGAAGCTACAGGAAGCTCCAATTTGTATGCCATAGTACCAATCTTTTGCAACACCTTGTACAGAACATAATACTTTGGTAATAATTTATTATCCTTCTTAGCTTGCTTGAGGGAAATGTGTTTATATGGTTGTAGCCGTAGGAATACCTGGTCACCTACGTCAAAACTTCTTTCGCTGCAATGCTGATATGCATGTTGTTTCACTATATTTTGCGCCAAAGTGAGGTTATCCTTTGAGAGTTGTAGAACTTGTTGTTGATGCTTGATGTGATCTTCCACTGCTTGAACCTTAGAATTTTCTCTTAAATATGATGTGATGGATGATGGATGATATCCATAAAGTGCCATAAATGGGGTCATTTTTGCTACAGTATGGAAGGGAGTGTTATACCACCATTCAGCCAAAGGCAACCATTTGACCCATTGTGCCTGTTTATCAAAGACAATCAATGAAGATATCATTTCAAACATTTTTTTACTATCTCAATTTCCCATCAGATTGAGGATGATAAGATGGACTATGAGCTAACTGAGTATCGAGATAAGAAAATAATTCTGTCCAAAAATTTCCAGTGAAAATGGGATCTTTGTCGCTTACAATAATATTTGGGTTTCCATATAGCTTTTGAATTTTTTCCATAAATGTCGTAGAAACTATACTGGCTTTAAATGCATGAGATAATGCACAAAAGTGTGCATAATTGGTAAGTTTGTCAACTACCACCATGATGACACTCTTTCCTTCGAACTTGAGTAAACCTGTGATAAAATCCATTGAAACGTCCTCCCAATGTTGGCTTGGAATAGATAAAGGTTGTAATAGACCTGGGGTCTTAATTATTTCAACTTTATTTTGTTGGTAAACCAAAAATTCGGCCACAAACTTTTGAATGTTCGATTTAAGGTCATCCCAAAAAAATTCCTTCTTAACCCAGTGGTAAGTTTTAAAAATCTTGAGTGCCCTCCTAAGGGAGAAGTGTGCAATTCCATAACACTCTTTTGTTTGAGTTGGGAATTCTTACATAGGTATAAGTGTGCAATTCCTTAACACTCTTTTGTTTGATTTGGGAATTCTTACATAGGTATAAGTGATCTTTGTACTAGGGAGAATTTTAGAGGCTAATATTCACCCATGGGCTAATTTTCTATAGTTTTTCCAAAAAAATATTCGCTAATTTCCATGTTTTTGTAAAAATGATTCACCCAAATTTTATAGAATGAAATTATTTTACCTTAAAAAACGCCAAAAAATTATGTATAGACTATATAAAAATATTACAAATTTTAATATTTTTACAAAAATATCTCCAAACATTTTAAAGATTTCATATTATGGACTAGTGGGATTCGCCAAGGTTTCTAAACTTTAAGATAAATTTCCATCCTTAAAAGTTTCCCTGCAAGTTTGTACCATAACGAATCATTTTTTCAACTAAATGTATAAGATGTACTGGGACCTTGTTGTAGCTTTTGAATGAGTGCCCATACTTCTTCGTCATTCTTCCATTCATCCCTTGCTTCGTTTATCCAATCTGGTTGGATAATATAAATGGCGCAAAGAAATGCTTCCACATCCTCATCATTTCTTGAGAGTGCACCTGCCACAACATTTTGCTTCCCTTTTTTGTAGATGATTTTAAAGTCATAACCCAACATATTTGTGACCCATTTTTTATGCTCTTCTAAAGATAATCTTTGTTCTAAAAGGTATTTAAGACTATCATGATCTATTTTTACCTTGAAATGTGATGTAGGAGCATGAGGCTTGAAAACAAAAGGCTTCGAATTATTCCAAAAATACAAAAAAAAATTACAAGCAAAGGAGTGGGATCCTTTAGCTGTCACTTTACAAAGCTTTCTAAATAGGATTTGAGCTAGAATTAAGAGATTTGAGTTATCTTGTAATAAGTTCAAGTAGTTAGGCTTAGTTGAGATTCTCGAGGAGAATATCATGCAGAGTAGATATTATCTAGTATTAGGTAGATTTGATTCATTGATTGAGGATCTAATTGTTGTATGTATTGGTATTTATGTAAGTTTTGAATTAGTGTAAGGGGATTTGGCTGGATTTGGCAAAGGAAGATTTGATTGTAAAATTTGGAATCTCTTTGTATCTCTGTGTATTCTGTGCATGAATGGTCAATACCATAGGTTTGAATTTCCTTCAAAATGTCTTTGAGTGTGTTATTTTCCAGTTCGGGCCCTTTAGAATTAAATTCTATAAAATCTTGTGTTATCGTGCTTAAAATATTCATTCCTTGTGTATTGAAATAGCCGGAAATGTTTTAAGAAATATAACTTAGAAATAGTTTAAACCTGGCAAAAGCACTAATTCTTGGAAAAATGAAGGAAACCCTGACAAAATTCGTGAGAACCCCAGGAGAATATTTGAACCGTCCAATTGAAAGGCAACAGATCTAACGGTGATCGCATGCTAACAAGTGCGGAAATTAATCCAAAAAACGGACGCAAGAAATTATAAAACTGAGTTAATAGCTCAGTTAATCGTGACCATTTGCTTGAAGGAGTCAGATCCGACGGTAATCGCATGGGAATAAGCATGAGGTTTAATCCAGGAAACAGACACAGTGGTTTATGGAATGTGATTTAATCCACTGATTTCTGGATCGATGATAGTCGTTTGCTATGACATGACGAGATCCAATGGATATCACTCCGGACCATGCACGTAAGTTAATTTAGATTTCAGACCCAAGAAAGTTATAAAGTGGAGTTTTGTTTCCTTTCAGTTCCATGGTAATTGAAGTTTTGTCCATATTTCAGGTAATTTGAATAGTTCGGCTATTTTAGTAGAGTAACTACATTTGGAGGTCGATGACTGAAACTCCAAAGGAAACTCGAGAAGACATTCCACCTAAATTAGAAGCGATAGTTACTAATTTTGAACGATTATCCTTAACACATGCAACCAACCCACCATTAGTGGTATTAGAGAAACCTACTGACACTGAACAGGATCTCAAAGATCATAAAAAGAAATCCAACACGGCTTTCAAAGTTGGAAGAGGACGTGGTAGAAGAGGATGATCAGTTGCAAATGCTGAAGTGTTGGAAGCTATGCAACAGATGCAAGCTAGATTAGAAGCAGTGGAAATGGGAAATCAAAGAGATGCAGATGCTGGAGATGTCAGTGAGCCTGAAGTTGAAGTTGCCGAAGAAGAGGAACCTAGAGATGTTAGTCCTGAAATGAAATTCTTTAAATCAGTGTTGAAATCCACATCTAAACCTAGACTTGAGGTTTCAGTTTATAGAGGAGGTTTAAACCCTGAGGAGTTGATAGACTGGATTAATGACATGGACAAATTCTTTGATTATGAAGAAACAGAAGAAGGAAAGAGACTGAAATTTGTTGTCACAAAATTGAAAGGACATGCAGCACTTTGGTGGGATGGAGTGCAGGTAGAAAGAAGAAGACTTGGTAAGCACCCAATTAAAAATTGGAACAGGATGGTGGAAAAGTTGAGAGGTAAGTTTTTGCCAAGTGATTATCAAGAGACATTATTTAGACAGATGCAGAACCTTAGATAGAGGTCTTTGACAGTGAAATAATACACAGAGGAACTTTACAAGGTAAGCCTAAGAGCTAGACAAATTCAAGATATAGATGAAAAGGTTGCAAGATATGTAAATGGTCTCATAATGGAGATTCAAGATGAGATAAGTATGTTGTCTCCTAAAACAGTAAAAGAGGCTTATCAGATGGTATTGAAGGCTAAAGAAAAACTCATGAGGAAGCAATATGCCAGAAATAGAGGTACTTTCCGATAAAAAGGAGGTCAAGGTGGTAGGGAAAGATCTACAGCACCTAGAGATGGAGCTAGTAGCAACTTAAGTCAACCTACACCCACAAGAGGTGATGAAAGTGGTAGAGGGAGTTTTTCCAGAGGAAGAGGAGGCAGAGGTAGAGGAAGAGAAATTAGATGTTACAGAAGTAACAAGCTGGGACACAGAGCTTATGAGTGCCTAGAAAACATAGGAACAAATCAGAGAAATGTAGTTGTTTCTCAGACTGAAAGGGAAGCAGCGAAGGTGACAGAAGAAGAAAATGTACCAGAGAGGGGAATCTTTGGTAGTTAATGTTATCACTCAGGTTGTTCCCTTTGACTCCCAAGGGAATACGGCCGAGGTAGCCACAAACCAGTCTTTGGACTGTCGGTCCTATCCTACCAGCAATCAGAGAGGGCTCTCTTTTTGAGATTTTAGCTTTGTTTAAGGGGTGATTTTAGGCTAGATATGAGGCACATGGGTTTGATTTGATTTTGATTGATGGGGTGGTTGATCTTATTCAAACTGAGTTGACATGCAAAGAGTAAGAAGTTCAAACCATTAGGCATGGAGTCATGACTAAACTGAGGTGTGTTTTTTCTCTGGTAGAAGAAGGGAATATGGAGCATGATAGCCACACATGGCACAATGATTTTATGTTGGAACAAGAGTGAAATGGAAGTTAGGGAACGAGAGGCAATTAAGGATCTCTCATCCGGCCTAAGAGGGAAAGTGGATGAGTGATATCTGGGAGCAATGAAGAATTCCCAGACAGCATTCATATGTGAAAAGAACAGTTTAAACAGGTGCAATTAAGAATGCATATTCATCACTGTTTTAGAGGAAAACATGGAAAATTGCAAGAATTGAGCGCAAAGGGCATGAAAACCAATTCTGGTCTATTCTTTTTTCCTGCAACTTAGATTATGATATATATTTGATACAGCTATGTATAAACTGATAAACAAAGGGAGGGACAAGCTATTGAACCATGAGCAAGCACGAGAATTCCATACCAATTTCTTCAGCTATTGAAAACACAACCAGTCAGTTCATATGCAAATATTCCAGCAATCTTTGATTACAGAAGTTCTTAAATATTTACAGTTCAGCTCTCAAAATGAGAGATCAACAAGCAACCCACCAACCCCTATTACATTGTTTAGGGTTGTATTTGTAGGCAAAATATCTACAACAAAGATCTGCTAGAAGATCTTTTTTAGGAAACAAATGTAGTTAACCTAACTTGTCTTATAAGTAATGAAAATATCTATCTAATGTTGCGTTGGGGGCAGCTGTTTCAAAATGTGGCTATCTGTCGTCCTCTGGCAGCTCTACTTGTCCAATCTACAATTGTTGCGCCTTTCACTTCTCACCTGCACCTCTTAGTCAGTTCTGCTACTCTTAGGTGAATGTGATTCCCATTTAATTTGTTATGATTCGGTTTTAATGGCCCGTGACTCTGTCCTGGTATGCATTGATTTGGTTTGGACGGTCTTTAATGCTTTCCCGGCTTTGATATGGTCGATCTGATACTCTCTACTACTTCACTGATACTCTCTGATTGAATCGGGGCTTCTTCCTATCTCTGATGTGGTAAAAACTGTGAAATCGCCCCTTTTCTGCCCTTTCGCGGCAAAAACAGTCACTGAGAAAAAATGTTCCCCATTTTGGCCTATTTCCCGTAGGCGCATTGAAAACTGCTTGAGAATTTGATTCCGGGCCTCCGAAGCCTCGATTTCGCTCTTGCGCGTTTTCCTTTCGGCGGATGACGTCAACGGTATGGTGGATGACGTCAGTGGTACGACGGATGACTTCAACAGTACGGCGGATGACGTCAGCAATGGGACCCAGTACAGATGATGACGTCAGCAGGGTGACGTGGCAGGGTGACGCAGCAGGGCGCAGCACAGTGGCCGGTGAGGTGGCGGCATCATCATGCGGCGAAGTGGCAATAGGGGAGGGCGGTAAGTGGTTTGTGTCGAATCGCTTTTGGTATGGGGGCGGTATCTGTCAGGGGAGGCCCGATGCAATGAAAAGCCGCCAAGTGTCCCGGGGTACGACGGTGAAACCGTCGACCATCGGGCACTATGGTGCTGTCATGTGAGGGCGCCCAATATGTATGAGGGCCGTCGGATCTGGGAGAGACAATCCGATAGTGGTCGAGGGGGGTAAGATGATATGAGTTTAATCAAAATGCGTTAATTATTCGCAACGGTGGTGGGTTTTAGACTTTAGGTTTTGAGGTTTAAACATGCGCTCGAGGTCATGGTTATTCACTGACCAAATATTAATGAAATCCAAAGGTTATGCATGCGCAGGGGTGGGGTTTAGCATGGTTATTTGTTTAACCAGAGGTTAAACAAATCCTAGGGGAAATGAACGCAAAAGGGCTAATACTAAGGCCCCAAATGGACCTAGTATTTCCCTGACTTTTGTTATTAGGCTATAGTTGCCATAGGGTGGGATATTTAATATTTCTTTTTTGGGGTTTTTATATAGTTTTCACATAGTAGGGGATAGAGGAATGACTTGGGGAGCTAAATAATAAAGTTAGGAGTTAGCATGAATTGGTGGAGTGGAAATGCAAGGGGAATGATGGATTTGTGCAAATATTATTTTTACACAAGAAATGTGGCTTTCTTTCACTAAGCCAATCTCAGATTTCAACTTGGCTTTTAAGTAAAAATGGAATGAAAAAGGGACTCTCGGGCATATCCCAAGGTCCTTGAGGGGATGTTAGTAAATGAGTTTGAGGAAAGAAGAAGAGAGGGAAATTAGAGATGCCTTGCCTGATATGATCAACATGAGAAAGTGGCACCAAACTGTGATCTGGATAGATATGACACTTGAAAATATGAAATGGATCACATAGTTTGATTTCTGCAACCACAAAACTACTTACCCAGCCTACTTTACCTAGCATTTTTTCTTCTTTTGGTTTGGGTGCACTTGAACTAGCAAACCCAACTTTTCAACTTTTTTATTTTATTTACTGTCCTCCTACCTATATCTACACTTATTCCATCCAGGGGCTCAGATTAAGCTGTTGAGCACCCTTGCTTCTCTACCTATCTAAGAATCTACCCATATTAAGCTACTTGGATAGATAATGATTCTCTATAATCTACAACAGAAAATTGAAACCTAGGGAGACCAAGATTAAGCTGTTTTGGATCTCCCTTAACTGAAAATTTTTCAAAAATGGAATAACTCCTCAAAATTTGGAATACAGTAGAGCCATTTAGGCTGGCAGACTCTCATGGAGACTTCTTTGGCCTGAGTAACAAATATGGAACATTGCAGCCTGCAGAGCATGACATATTTAGCATGTAAAAATGTCAATCATGAAAGATGAACACCTGCTATGAGCAGGAGGCTAACAAAGTGTACATTGAGCAACCAGATGGTTTCATTCTTGGGAATGATCCAAATCTTGTATGTAGACTAAAAAAGGCTCTCTATGGTCTTAAACAGGCTCCAAGGGCTTGGTACTACCGTTTGGACAAATATCTTCGTCAACAAGGTTTTTCAAAAGGATCAGCAGATAGCAATCTTTATATAAAAATTGAAAATGATAATTTGCTAATACTTGTTGTGTATGTAGATGATATTATCTTTAGCAGCAATGAAGTAGCTATGAGTCAAAGCTTTGCCTTGGTGATGCAGAAAGAATTTGAAATGTCTTTGCTTGGAGAACTGACATATTTTCTTGAATTGCAAATCCAACAAAATGAAGGCGGTATTTTCTTGTCTCAAACCAAGTATCTCAAGCAGATCTTGAAGAAATATGGCATGGAAGATGCAAAACCAGTATGTACCCCTACGGTTACAAGATGTAGCCTCAGTGCAAATGATGAATCAATAACAGAGCATCAACCAACCTATAGATCCATGATTGGAAGTCTTCTTTATTTGACAGGTACTCGACCAAACATCATGCATGCAATAGGAATAGTTGGAAGATTTCAGGCAAATCCTAAGGAAACCCATCTTCAGGCAGTAGAGAGAATTTTCAAGTATCTTCAAGGAACTCAAAACTATGGCTTATGGTATCCAAGAGATACAGATCTCACTCTTCATGCTTATACAGATGCAGATTGGGCTAGAAGCGTGGATGACAGGAAAAGCACAAGTGGTGGTGCATTCTTCATGGGTTCCAGATTAGTATCTTGGTTCAACAAGAAATAGAGTTCGATTGCTTTATCTACAGCTGAAGCGGAATATGTGGCTGTTGCATCTTGTTGCACTCAACTCCTTTGGATGATGCAAACCTTGCAGGATTTTCAAATCACTTGTACACCACCTATCTCCATCTTATGTGATAATACAAGTGTAATCAACAATTCAAAGACCAAGCACATACCTATCAAATATCATTTTCTCCGGGAACAAGTGCTGGAACAAAAGGTCAAGCTCGAGTATGTTCCCTCTAAGGAACAAGTTTCTGATATACTCACCAAACAATTTCCCAGGGAAACTTTTGAATACCTCAGACAGAAGCTGGGAGTAGTTGATGCATCACCGTGCTGTTAAATCTTGTCAGTTTCAGAGAAAAATGGGTGTACGCATGTTGCCTGAGGAGTATCCACATATATACACTGGTTTGTGCAGATACAGTCGCGTATATGGAGGCTTGATGGATATCAGAAGGGACAGGCTCTGGTTGAAGATAGTCTGATATGGGTCTGAAAGAGACCATCTGGCACTGGTTCAGGGGGAGCAGATAAACTTCCAATGATGCATTGTTGGCATTATATTAGAAGCTTTTGGTTCTATTTCACAGCTGTTGTTGGTTTCAGGTGAAACAGAGGTAGGGGGAGAACAGAAGGAAATCTTGGTTGTTGATCTGATTGGTGACTGACAAATGTTTTTGTTATCAGTTATTGGTGCCTTTCATAAGTCTTGCTCTACATATTTTGTCTCTATGTCATGTATCTCTTTTATGGTGTCAAGGTCACGTAATGGCCTATTTTTGTTTCCCCACTATGCCTGGGATGAAGATGTAATGTACTTGGTTGTCATATGTAATTTTCTGATGTATCCCCACTTGGTTGGGTGGATGATCCCCATGTGGTTGGGTGATGGATGTATGTATTGAGTCTTTTGGTGATAGGAAGGTCTTTTATGATGTATATGTCATGGTTCTTCTTGAAGAACATCTTTTGCAGATCTTGCCTATAGTCAAGGGGAGCATGGTCAGCATAGCAGGGCAGAGATTTCAGCATGTACTCAGGTGGAGCACAACCCTTTGCCCTTGATGACAAAGGGGGAGAATGACTTTGAGGATCTTGGGGTTGCCATCAAGTCCAAAGGGGGAGATTGTTGGCACTATGGCACTGATTTAAAACTATGGCACAGGTGTTGTCCTTGATGGCAACTCTCTTTGGTAACAGATCTCATTTTAGGCTTTCAGAATGAAGGAAAAGACATATATGAAGGTTCATCTAGACTAAGGCATGTATACATGAGGGTTAGACGTTACAAAGGTGCATATACATATACATGCACTTTCATGCAAGGAAAAGCGCGTATATGTTGGAGAACTTACTTTTGGTCTGTGGTAGTTAGTCCTTGGTATTTGAACCTATGGTTTTGGACCATGGTGTCTCGTCAGAAGTGTTGATCCCAAGTTTTGGGTCCATGGTATTGATTTATTATGGTTTCAGACTGTGGTATTGTGGAAGGCCTAAGACTATAAAAGAGGAAGGAGATCATTTGGCAAATGATGATTTGAATTAATTGAATATCTAATATGTGCTAGATCTGAAATTTTGGTGATTGGGGTGATGGTGCAGATCTGGATCTGAATGAAGGAGGAACCTTAGCTCAAAGAGAAGGATAAGTTCTATTGATGGGTCATAATCTTAAGGCTTGAATGATAGTATCTTTATCTGTTATATGTGGTGCATACTTGATCTATAAATCTGATAATCTAGATTAATTAGTGTCTGAATATTTGAAAGAGTGAATTATCCTTTATATATTTGTACGCAGGTTCAATGAAGCGAAGGTGCGTATAGACGCTGGTTCAGTGAATGCAAACAGCGTATACGCAGGTTGTTCCAAACACAAAAGCGTATGCACGCAGGTTTCAGGTTATTAAAGTAGCGTATATATTTTGAGTTGTGATCTAGCTGCTTCTGTTTATTGCTGCAGTGTTCTGGGTTCAGAATTTGGTGTGTAGTTGCTGTTACTGTGATTTGGGTACAACTGTCAGAGAAGTGTCTACTTGATTCAGTGCTAATTGGTGAAAAGGAGATTATTTATGATTGATTGATGTTCATGGATCCAGTCTGAAAATTTATGAAACGTGGTCCCTGGAAGAAAGAGAAGGTTGTAGCCTTCTATAGACCAGCACCTACGTACTAGTATCTTGGCTAGTGCAAGAGCTAAGGGGGTTGTAGCTCCCTTCCAGGATCTACTGGAGAATGAGAGAGGGTTGTAGCTCTCTGTAGGTTGCAACTTGCGTACTGGTAAAGACTGCACCAATACATTGTGAAAGGAAGTTTTTAATTAAAAGAAGATAGAGACGAATTGCAGTAGGTGGTTTTCACCCACATTGGGTTTCTACCTTACATCTTTTGTTCTTGTGTGTGATTGTCTTCAGCCCTGTTTTACTGTTTCTGGTTACTGTTTATTTGATTCTAATTGATAGATTAATGATCAATATCTGTAAGATAGATTAAATTATTATTCTGCATTACATACGCGGGTTTCCTTCTCTGTAGTCGCGTATATACGCGGTTTTATCTAACTGAAGTAGCGTATATGATCTTGGTTTTAAAAAAAGAAATAATTGACTTGATAATACTGATTCAGCCCCCCTCTCAGTATTATTTCCAACAATCAGGAAAATGAAGGGTCGTGGAAGAAGTCTAAGGCCAGTAAATCATCACTCAACACAATCATTTTGAGAGAAGGTTATTTGAATGACATCAAGGAAACTGTAAGGGACACGAGCATGGAACTGCTGCAGTAGTTTGAGCAACAATAGAAACAAGCCTTGGTCGCCATTCAGATGGGTCTGCGCAAGCTAAATATGCAGGCTACTCAACGGTAGACTGGTGTAGGGAGGGGCAGTGAAGTGTCAACTAGTTTGGTAGCCTAGAACCTTAGAAGTAGCGAAGATGGTTCACTCTATGGATGCCTACGTCGTTGCACTTCCAACTGGAGCTTTGACAATAGAAGCGAAAGCTGACTGGGCCACCATCAACACTCTCAAGAAGGTTGGGTTGAACCTGACCATGCACCCAAGTGAAACCCTTCACACCCTGTAAGATGGTGTGATCGCGGAACTTCGGGCCCGAGAGTAGCGCACACTAAATGTGATCAGCGAACAGAAAGTTAATAATGCTTAGATGTTTGTAGAGAAGAATTTTGTGATTTATCTCCATAAGAAGATTTAGGAGAAGAATGAGCACACCACAACCATGGTAGCTGAAGCATGCAAAACTGCTCCAAAGCTACTTATCCCAGAACATGCGTCGGTTGACGCCAGAATTTGGAAGCTTGCTGTAGGTGTGCGTGACACAAAGATAGGGCTGGCTAAATCAGAGAGCTTGAGTTGATGGCCCATCCTTCGACTCCACTAGAGGTCAAAGAGTAGCGTAAGGTTGTTGTCAAGGATGTATTTACAATAGTAGATGTTGCAGAAGGATTGCACTGCACTCTTTGAGTAGTCGCTTGAAGTAGTTACCAATTTGCAAGAAGATCTTAACCTGCATGGATTAGATACCGAGCAGAGGTAATTGTAGCAGAAGTACGATGAGTTCAGAGTGACGACGCGCACCATCACCATTACATAGAGGTTGACAAAGGCACTGAAGGCTAGATTGGGGTCTTGGCTAGATGTAGCCTATGTGCTCACGGCCACCATTAAAGGAAATAGAGCGAGCCTGCAGGAAACATAGTAGCAAATCACAACAGATAGCGCAAGACTAACAATGGAGTAGGTGGTAGAACAGGTCAAGCAGGCAGTGACGCAGTGTGCCACCGAAGTTGTAGTGGTACATGTGGAGCTAGGAGGTCTTCATGACAAGTTCTCCACACTAGAAGAGTGACTCAGGGGCGAGTCACCATATTTGTGTTGGGGGGCTATTACGAACAGGTCCCCCAGGGTCAATTTTGGGGTTAAAAGCCAAAGTTTTGTATAAAAAGTGTAAAGTCTCCGCATTTTTTGGCTGGAGAGAGCGAAGATTTAAAGAATCATCAAGGGCTTCCGTCCTTCTTTTATGTAACTTATCTCATCTTTAGGAGATCCACACATGGTCCACGGACCATGGCATTGTATAAAAAGGAGAGTCTAAAGTAGTTCAGTCTTAATATGTTTTGAGTCATTGATGAATGTAATGGGTCTGTGAGAACTAAGAGCGAAGAGTATTAGCATAGGAAAGAGGCTATGCAGCTATGTGCGCAGAGGCCTATGGTAGAAGTCTGCATCTGAGAGCACGGACCCCCACAACTGTGTGTGCAGGGCTGTTAGAGTCTGTAAAGAAGATCTAAAACATAAATAAAGAGAATTATACTAGAATTATCTATGTATGATCAATTTTACTTCTGTTATAAATTCATATGATTATGTTATGATGAATACTCAGTTTATGTTTTAATGTTGTATTGATGCGTGAATCCATATGCTTTACTTGTTTAATGAAGGAAAGTAAGAATATTTGTTTATGCGAAGATCCTCTTAATGCATGTTGAAGTTATTAGATACTTAAGCTAATCTGGGTATTTATGGAAGTAAGAGTAGTTATAGAAGCGTGTAAGTGTTTATTCTGGCTATCTAGGGTATGTAAACGATGGTCGTAGACCTTCCTGGAGGTCTAGAGGACAACTAATATGAGTATATCGATAAGCCCTAAAAGGCTTATCAACCTGTGCAAAGGAAGGTTTAGGGTATTAAACAACATCACTACCATCTCTGAGTGTGGAAACTTAGTTCCTGCATCCCCCCATACTGTTTTGGGTGAGACTTCAGTCCGCACTCAGTGGATTGATGCTAAAAGGGCTGGTAGTGTAGGGAATTTCTTGGCTAATTAGTGCTAAACCTGGGTGAGGGCCCATCAAGCCAACAATGTTTAATGAAATTCCTATCATGTCTAATAGGGGTCCAGTCAATTCTTTGTTCAATAATTTTCATTGGTGTCATTGTCTCTATTTTTCTTTTAATTTTTGTAAATTCCATGAAGTTTTGGGCAGTGACTGGGTCCTAGCCCTAGAATTTAGCCTTAAACCTCGCAGTCTTTGGAATAGCACTGGCAGAAAAAGGCTATAGTCACACTCAAGCATGCTCATGGGAGTGACTAGGACCCTCAGTCACTTAGAGAGCTTGGCAAGGGATAAAATGGGGCTCTAGGTCCTTGAACTATTTATTTTCCTCAGGGGTTGATCACTTAGAAAGATGGGGTAGTTCCTAAAGGTTCTGTAGGATGTGTGGATGGTCATTTTGGTTTTGTTTTGTAACTTCCACTTCCTTGAGGTGACCTAGGAGGTTGAATCAAATCATAGTAGCCTCTTGTCAAATATTTACCCCAATTGGATGGTTGCTTGGCTAGATCAGTGAGGAGGGTGTTACATAGTGGTATCAAAGCATGGTTCACCCCTTGGACTAGATGGGTGGTGTGTTGGTCATGCATTCATGTCAGTTGCATATGTGTTCTCATGTTCGTAGCCTATGTACTGGCTGTGTATGCATGGTGTTGGTTATAGTTGTGTTGTAGCTGCTACAACACCCTCCAAAATTTTGGCTTGCACTCAAATTTCCGAGCCTTCCTTGGTATTTTATTTGATTGTTGCAAACACTCAAGCTCATTCCATGAGGTTTCTTGAAGTTCTTTGGCCCCTTTTTCTTGTTGGATTAATTGTTGTTTGTTGGAATGTTTGACTATTGTATAATGTTTCTAGTCTTTTTTTGGTAGTTTGAAAGGTCAGTCTTTGTGTATATGAGTTGTCCTAACCATGTTAACATTTTTCCCATTGATATACAAAGTCTTGAGCATTGGCACACAAGTGTCGTCACAATCATCTCAATGTATATCTTAAGTGTCGCACTTCTCGCATCTTGTCATGAGGTAGTCACACAAGTGTATTCAAAGTATGATAAGTGTTTGATCACAATTCAAGTTCATCATGAGTCCAGCTCCCTTCCCTCACTTAGCCATTTTTGGAAAATCTTCCCGACCAGGAAACTTAGCTTCACTGGGCCCTGACTGAGTTGCACACTACCCAATCTCATCCCTCTTGGATATGACCCTATTGCCTGAAACTATGCAGTGCACTATCATTGTTCTCTAGAGTCCAACAACCTCCCTTGACCTCTCGAATTGTGTAGTTGGGCCTCCCAGTCTACCTTGAACTGCACACTTCCAACCTTCAACCGTTAACCTTTTCCCTTTCCTGTTGGAACTGCACAATACACAGAGAATCTAGCCTCGCTTGGCCTCCAAAACTACACATATACTTCCTCCAGTGTCCTTCCCTAAGCTGAAGCTCATTTCCTTTAGAAACTGCACAGATCTACCCTTCATGCCTCTTTGTTGCCCAAACCCCCTTGTTTCTTGAAACTTCACAACTTTCCTCTGCGGGTCCCATCTCGCAACCTCCATTGCCTACTTGAACTGCACAATTTTTTCCCTTAATGGGCACTGCACAAATTTTTCCCTCAGTGGGCACTGAACAATGTTTTCCGTCAATGGGCACTGCACAATTTTTTATACCAGTGGCCATTGTGAAAATTTTTCCATTAGTGGCCATTGCACAAATTTTCACTCAGTTTCCACTACGCAAATTTTTCCCTTAGTGGGCACTGTGAAAAATTTCACCTTAGTGGCCACTGCGCAAAATTTTCCCTCAGTGAGGATTGTGCAAAAAATTCCCTCAGTCTATCTTGAGCTATGTACTATGCAATCTCAGTGACCAAGGTCTCCCCTTGTCTATTGGAACTATAAAATGCACAGTCATTGAGCCCTTTCTCCCAGCATGTGACTTGTCTCGGGTTTAGTTCATGGGTAATAATGGATCATCTTAGACTAGGGGATTTTCAGATTGATGTCATCCCATCATGAGTGAATTATAGGAATAGGTACACTACCAAGTCATGGTGAGTGTAACACACTCCTCCCACACCTACCTAAGTAACCAGGGTAAACATGTGATGAGAGGCTACTATGATTTGATTCAACCTCCTATGTGGCCTTAAGGAAGTGGAATCAATGAAAACACAACATACAGACCTTCCACGTCAGCTACAGGACTCCCAGGAACCATCCCAACCACTCAGGTAGCTGGCCCCTAGGTTGCGCTGAAGCTCTTGACCACTTGACCTTTAGATGCTCCCATTCTATAGGTCGCTATCATCGAGGAGGCTTTGGATTCTATCATAACAAGGAATGCTAATGTCTAGGAAGTATTTTTCTCAGTGTTATGCTAGTGTCTGTAGGATTTGAACCACTTTTTCAGGCCCAGAGCTTAGATCACTTCCCAGAATTGAATGAAAACTTCATAAAAAAGAGATAACAAGTAAAAAATGATGCAAATGTAAATATTTGAACAATCCCTTAACCAGACCCCAACTAGCCATGATAGACATTTCATCAAACATATCATGAATATGTAATCTACAGGTGTAAACAACATATTTAAGCATAGGGATCTCATAATTATATGAAAATCACTAAGTACCATTGTTCCCTCATATCATTTGTTTCATTATCATCTATTAGGTCATAGATACATTTTCCAATCATTTACAAGTAAAAATATGATGAGATCCATACATAGACACTATCATAAAGCACATACATAACCAACATAGTAGCAACATAAATACTAATGAAATCAAAAACATATGATCCACATATAAAATAGTTTAATACTAATATAAATAAAAAGAGAAATAACCTCATATTGATGATCCAAAATCCATACTCGGGATGGGACTACCATGTTCCACCCGACTGTAGAGTGGATGAGAAAAATATCTCTTCAACCATTCACCCTCATGCCATATTCCAAGCATGAATGTGGGACTCAAACAAAAAGAACCAACCAGGACATCCCAAGGCTAAACCACCTCACCCTCATCAATAAAAACCAAGCTTTGCTATAATCCATCTTGGATCACTAGGCCAACACAATAAACATGTAATAAAAGGTTTTACCATGATCTCCACCAGATCACTAGGAAAAACAAGCATGTATGCTACTGAATTTCTCCATGTACACCGTGAGGATCTTCCATGTCTCCTAGTCTCCCAAGATTTACCGCAATCCATAGTCTAATCCAAGGATCACTAGGCCCTAAACTAAGACACCACCCTCTAGGCTTTAACATATATCTTGTCATTCATCAGCAAGGATTCCTATGCGTAATCAAGGGAAACCACCTCTAGGATTTACTGTATATCCCACCATTCACTGGCAAGGATTCATTGGCCCACCGAGGCAACACAATCTTAGCTTTACTGCAACCCATAGTCTAGCTCTGGGGTCACTAGGACAATGCCTTTATTGTGGTCCATAGTTTGGTTCAGGGGCCAATAGGCCATATTCTATATCATTCAGAGATCCACCTCACTCAGCTTCGAATCCATCCAACAATCCTCCTCAACCAAAACATGAGAAACCCATCACACCATGGCTATCTAGAAATGGCTAGGCTAGGCTAAAAGCACTATCACACCTGGAAAAACCCATGGCATAACTACAAAAGAACCACATGCAATACCATGCATGCCAAATATAGCAAGGAAAATTCACATGCAAATCAATACCTACAAGGAATATCGTTGTATCTCTTTGATCCTACACTTCCTTGCTTGGTCTTTGATTCCTCTTGCCTTCTCTTCCTTTCTTGATCCAATGCCAAAGTGCTCTAAGAAACTCTAAGTGTACAAGAGTGAGAAAAAGTGTTTTGTAGAGTTCTTCTCGAAGGTGTATGAAAAGAAAATACTTTAGAATGTGGCTAAAAAACACCCTTAACAATAAACATGGCTGTAAAACAGTGCAGATCTGCAGGAAATGATAGGAACAAAACTTGCCAAAGTCCTGATCTATGCAACATGGATAGTTAAACAACAAAATGGAAGAGTAAAATAAGTGCAAATAGCTCCAATAATCCAATGGAAACTAGATGTAAATAATACGTTTTATTATATGACACCTATGAAGGGAGCAAATAATGGTAACAGTCCCCCTCTATGGGATGGATTCTTGGCTATCCTTAATGTCTTTAGCTTTGTAGAGTCTTTCTTTTCTCTACAATGTGTAAACCCAACAAACAAAATGTTTGAGCTTAATGGGAACTTAAAAGGAAAAGGAACATGGTGAGTGACAGTGATAATAATCAGAGCTGCGACAGTAAGTGAAACAATGAAAACGATCAAAAGTGAAGAATGAATGTAAAACCCTTCAATTTATAACAAAATATTAGGTTATTCTCGAATAATGGAAAATAATAAAATATTATTAACCAAATTCTAGAATTAACCATTTGGAATATTTTATTATATTTGGTTGGAGGGAAAAAGTATTTAAATTGGTTAAATACTTTTATTCAGAAATAATAAATAAATAAATGATTTATTTATCATCTCAAGGAATGTGGTTAAGGAATAATAAAAAAATAACGATTTGTTTAAGTATTCCTAGAGGATTTAGTCAAACTTGACAAGGAATAATAACTAAATAATGATTAATTAATTATTCCTAGAGAAAAATAAGAAAAATAATGATTTATCTAATCATTTCTCATAATTGGGTCAAATATGACAAGGAATATTAGTTAAACAACGGTTTAACTAATTATTCCTAGAAGATAATTAAATAAATAGTGATTTATTTAATTATTCTTCATGGGTTAAACTAGAAATAACTTAACTAATGTGGTTTATTAAGTAATTTTTTATAGTGAAAGAAATTTTACTATGGTAAAATTGGCCCCACATGGTGTACTTCGATCCACCTAGTAGGTTATGACTAGATGATCAATTTTTTGGTGATAATAGATTACCCCCAACATATGAGTGTTAGGAGAAAAACGTATGACCAACGTACGTTGCGAGGACACAATCACTAAACACCGAAGGGGAGTCAGAGAGAGAGAGAGAGAGAGAGAGAGAGATCAATGGAGTTGAATCGAAAGAGGATAGTGACTGAGGGGACGAGACCAACTAATTGATGTAAGTCTCCTTTTATGCGGTGGTACCTGATATCAAATGAGGCAGGGGAGGCATACCCATACCTGCCGAGATAACTGAGCACAAATAATAATGGCACCCCCAGCAAAATGAAACTGAGCACTAAATTACATGCTAACTAGTACATGACATGCTGGCATAAATGAGCCAGAAAATAATACAATGTATCCCATATACATAATGCGCCTGGAAAAAAATGAGCCAGGACTTAATACAATAGCATCTGAGTACAGGGACATAATGGCCCTTCCCTCAAAAAATGGTTGGGAGGGAGGGTATAGCAACCAAAGAAGCCTTGCTGGACAGGAAAGGGTTCTGCCAAACTGAATATATCTCCGAAGGAGACATGCATGCTATGAGCATTACAAGCGGCAGGAACCGAACCCATCAAATCTGCAGAAATGCATCTGTGGCTGTAACAAAATATGAAGTCATCCAGGCATGTGGGTGGCTACCTGAAGGGCCACCCCCTTATGAGGTCTGAAACATCTCACACACACCCGGGAATCACTGGTGCAATCTACTGCATCACTGGACCATAAGTGTATGGATCACAAGCATGAAACAATCAAGTCAAAGGGAAATGATGATTCCATTTGCTTGATCTAAGGCACCGAACAAGAGTGGAAGCTGGAACTAAGATACACCGCCCTCTAGGTCATTCTTCTGGAATAGATGTGTTGATGTTGACATAATAGGGCCACCATAGGTGAGGAAATGAGGATCCTCAATGAAGGCACGCGAGAAAATAGTAATGTGGTTGATGGAATGACATGAGGGAAAATGAGTAAAATGGAACTGAGGGACAAAAAACAACTTCCTTTATCAGAGCATAAAGTGCATGGTTGACCTGACAGTGACTGACTCGACTTTGGGGGGATGGTGGACAGTGTGACGGAAGGCCAAAATGGGCAACACGGGATGAATGGTATGTAAATATGGATGGAATACTGTGACACGATACAATGGGACGTGAAACAAACTCCATGGATGCAAAGGTGACTCATCGTGGATGCTCTAAACAAGGGTGACTCGATGATGCTGCCACACAGAATAGGCCCAATAGGGACCATGAAAACATGAGAAGATTATGGTTTCTCATGAAGAAAATAAACACGTGAGATGACAAGCACCAAGGGAAGGTGGTCCCCAAAGTACAAGTGTTTCATATGAAGAAATTATATTTTGAGAGGTGACGAAGTGACCCTTCTTGAAAAAATGGCTTCCAGGTGAAGTGTCAAATCATCAAAAACTAAGAGAGACCCATTATATCTTTCGATGAGAGATTTCCAATGGTACTAATAGTTCATCAAATTGAGCTATGGTTTGGTAGAAAAGGGAAACAAAACAACTGTGGGTTTTTCCAGAAAATGGCTCTTTCCCTCCAATTTAATGCATTTCCTAAGTGAGCTATGGTGAATTTGGAGAGGAGGAGAAGGCCCTAAATCTTATGGAGATCGTAGCAGAAAAACTAACCATCATAATCAGGATCTGTGACTTTCAGGAAAGTGGCCTTACTTGTCTAAATACAACCTTAATGCTTCTTGGAACAATGGTTCCTGATGAAGAATTAAGGGAAGAGGAAAATGAGAATGAACTACTAGAGGAGGTCTAGAATCATCCTCACCCACTAGGTCAAACATGGGGACTATGTGGTAAACGTGGTATGACATAGAGTAGAATATTTGAATATATTGTATCAAACGTATATGATAGGTGATATGAATATGGCTCGTCGGAGAGGTTGGTGAGACAAACTATCCAAGGAATGGGAGGATAATCGACCATACTTAGATCCAGTGGGATCTAGGCTGAGACTTATGTTAATAAATAGAGAATATGGCCAGGTGAAAACCATCATGCCCCCAATAATGGGATACTGCCCGCAAGCATATGTGATGGAGGGGATTGATCTGGTATTCAAAGGTGGGAATGATGCCCCCTAGTAAGAGGAGTTTGTGGAGCGCCATTATGTTCCGAGTGCTCAAAAAAGGGATTCAAGCATCTCAACCCAAATTGGCACGAGATCCTCTAAAGGATGATGAGGAGAGGTAGGGGACTATGTGCCGCGCAGTATGCTATGGGCATACCGGATGTGTTTAGAGTGGTAGAATCCAAACACATTTATCTTTATATGTCGATAAATAATGTGGTTATGCATATTTTATATGACGATTATGGTTTTCATTTGTTTTGGTTATGGTTTTCTTCTGTGGTATACATGTGATAAATTCCAATCTAGAATATTGTTTGCAATGGTATCTACATAGTTATTTTGGGCTCTAGTAACATGATTGAAAGTAATGGCTTCAAATTCACGTACCAATAACTTAACTTGTGGATATTTTCTAAATAGGTCTTGGTTATGCACGTGATACACACCATTCAATTGCATAACAAGAAAAAAGGAATCTAAACGAACTTGATATGAGGGATGCGAGGAGCAAGGGCATTGACTAAGAAACCTATCACTGCACCATATTCGGCCTAGTTATTGGTGGTATATCCAATGCACATGTCGTTATAATGGACTAATGTATGAAATGGGGTGAAAATGGCCCATGTTTCCGAGGCTAGATTCCTAGAGAAGCGACTCTCATTGTCGGCATAACTAATATACAGTGTGGATGATGGATCCATATGAAAGGTGCAAAAGACAACAAATGAGATGATGCAACCTACCTAAATTCATGACAGAAATAAATACATGCAAATCAATGCGATATGCTATGGGAAAAATTTCTTGAGGTAGAGTGCATTGTGAGGACTAGGAAGAAATTGGACTTCGAAATCCTTTAAGAGATATGCCCCCTTACCCAAGTCCTTACGAATGATGTAAGGTCCTCGCCATAATGATGAGGAGACAATGATTAAGGATACAATCAACATCATGATGATAAGGTCACTGTCGATGAGAAAATAGCGAGATGCCTATTATCAGATGTGTTGTCGATCATTATGGGTAAGATGGGGGGGAATTATGGGTTCAAAAACATGTGAGAATATCCCTGTACCAAGGATCATCCAAAGTGATAGTAAAAAAAATTTCATTGGGGAGATCTTCATTAACCAGTAGATCACGTGCACCAGTCGGCAATTCAAAAATGAATTCAACAAGGGCCAAAACTTTCTTACTCCTAGGTGTAACAAACTCAAGATAGAACTCCTAAAGGGTAAGGATCCAATAGACATACTTCCCATTAATGATGCGTCTACTCAATAAGAAATTCATAGGGTTGGAGTTTGTCATGACCCTAGCGATACCCATAAGGATATAGTGACAAAGTTTCTGGACCGAGAACCTGACAAAGAGCGCCAACTTCTCTTCATGAGAGTAGTTCATGGGGGTACCTACAAGATTCTTATTGACATAGAAGATAACGTGCTCATTCTGATTGTCATCTCCCTTAATAAGGACCCCATCTACCGAATAGGTGGAAGCTGAGATGTACAGGATGAAATCCCTCGTGAAGTTAGGGGGACTAATCAAGGGAGTGGAAGTGAGAGCATGCTTCAGGGCATCAAAAGACTATTGAGTGTAATAATCTCCAAAAAATGGAATGGTTGAGTGAAGGAGCCTAAGAAACCCATGTGCGGTGGTCGCATAGTCAGGGATGAACTTCCAAAGGAAGTTGGCTTTGCCTTGGAGGCTTTGTAACTGTCACAAGCTACGAGGAGGTGGAAGCTCAATAATCGATTGAACTTTAAGGGGGTCAAGTTTGATACCATCTTTCGACACAATGAAGCCTAATAGAAGACCAACAGGAACATAAAAGACACATTTCAACGGATTAAAACGGATGTTATACTTGCGACATCAGAGGAAAATGGTGCACAAATCATGAATATGTTGTGCTCGAGACACAGATTGAGCAGTGAGATCTTCAAGGTAGGCAATGATAATATGCACCAAGTCATGAAAACAGTATGACATGGCTTGCTGAAATGTGGCTCCGACATTCTTCAAACCGAATGGCATGACCCTATATGCAAAGGTTCCCCACGGACTAATGAACGCAGTTTTTAACTGATCGACATGTCGGATACTAATCTAGTGGTACCTAGAGAATCCATCCATAAAGGATAGAACCTCATGCCCCACACACTCATCAATGATCTGATCAATAAAGGGTGTGGGAAAGTTTTCTTTGGGACAAGCTTTATTCAGGTCGCAAAAATCCATGCAGACACGAATGCTGCCTTTATTCTTGAGATCAGGAACTGGGTTGGATACACATGTGATATACTTGATGGGATAGATGAAAGAATCCTACTTGAGCTTTTTGATCTCGGCTTTGATGGCCTCAGATGAGAAGGGTGAATGGATCTCAACTTCTGATGGACAAGAGTGGTATCGGGTTATGTGTAGATATGGTGTTCAACAATGTCGGGATCAAGTCCAGGGATCTCTGAGTAAGACTAGGTAAAAACATCACGAAATTATTTGAAGAGCTTGGTGTAGGCCTCAATTTCTTCTAGGGTGCACTTTTCCCCCAAGGTAATGTTTTCTTTGATCCCTGGTTTATCAAAAATGTTTATTTTGATAGTAGGAGAGATGTTGGCCATATTCCCTTCTTTGAAAGCGTATGGTGCAGGGATGGGATTTATAAACCAATTGACTTCACCATGAATGAAGTCTTTAGATTCCACAACATATTGGTCATGAGACTGCTGTGGCAGGAAGTACAGACAATGTTGCATATCATACCAAGGGTAATTAGGGGTAGACAAAGCTTCCATGATGTCCTCATCATAATGGAAGATGGGAGGATGGGAGGAAGATTGAATACATAATGCGGTGGAAGTACTTGGTGCATCATCCTAAGAACGAACGTTCACATACGCATCATCTAAGGTAGAAGATGACAAGCTAGTAGATTTAAGATCTATCGATGTTGAGACTTGGGTTTCCGATGAGGGGGGTTCGACAGAAGCGTGCACGGGAACCTTAGAGAGGTTTTCCTACGAAGATCTCAAGGATGATGACAAGTAAAGGATATGGACCATGGAGTCCGTCATCTCGACATCGGGGAGAGAGATCACGATGGTGGGACCATAGTCCTCCTGTTCTGATGTACTAGTGGTATCATAATCCATAGGTAGAGGAGTAAATGATCCACTACGAGTGGCCTTGAATTCACCAAGCACATGGAGGTAGTCGCAAAATTCATTGAGATGAGGGAAACAAAGGGAATAGTGACCATAATTATCATACAAAGCACAAGGGTGGTTGTGTGCAACGATTTAAGTACCTTGGCTGTGTTGGCATTATGATGCATGTGTTGTACTTGATGGCAACCCTCTCATAGAAGACAATCTCACTTGTATACATTCAGATGAATCTACAGAAGAAATATCAGATGTGACAAAGTGCATGGGTTACTGGACAACAAAAAGGGATCAGATGACAGTTCACAAGTAAGCTTTTCCATCAAGTCTAAAGGGGGAGATTGTTGGCATTATGGCTAAAGTGTTGTCCTTGATGGCAACCCATTCAGGTGATAGATCATAGTACTTCAAGTTAGCAGCAGAGATTAATGATCAGCTATCAAATATTGAAGAAAGTAAGAGGTACGCGGCGCCACAGAAGGTGCAGCTACGGAGGTACGCAACGCCACAGAAAGCGCAGCTGCAGAGGTGCGAGGCGCCACAGAAGGCGCAGTGCGGAGGCGCCACAGGATACGCCACAGAGGCACCACAAAAGGTGCAGTGCAGAGGCGCCACAAGAGACGCCACAGAGGCGCCACCGAAGGTGCAGTGCGGAGGCGCCACAGAAGGCACAGCTGCTGAGGTGCGTACCCCCAGTGCACACACTTCAAGGCAGTAAAGCGTGCACACGTGGGGTTCCTTATGTTTAACCCTTGGTTAGCCGACGGTATTGTGTTATTATGGTTTTGGCCCATGGTATTGTTTTATATTATTATTATTATTGAGCCCCATGATCCATGATTTGAGGAAGAGCTTGCCTATATAAAGCGAAGGAGATCATTTGGCTTGAGCATGTTTTGGGTTTAACATCTTATGAGAGCTAGATCTGAAATACTATGATCTCTTGGAGTAATGTCTAGATCTAAATAAGGCGCAGTGCGGAGATGCCACAGAGGTGCCACAGAAGGCGCAGTGCGGAGACGCCACAGAAGGCGTAGCGAGGAGACGCCACAGGAGACGCCACAGAAGGCACAGTACAGAAGGCGCAGTGTGAAGGCGCCACAGAAAGCACAGTGCGAAGGCGCCACAGAAGGCACAGTGCGAAGACGCCACTGGAGATGCCACAGAAGGCACACCACGGAGATGCCACAGAAGGCGCACCACGGAGACGCCACAGGAGACGCCACAGAAGGCGCCGTACAAAAGGCACAGTGCGAAGGTGCCACAGAAGGCGCAGTGCGAAGGCGCCACAGAAGGCGCAGTGCGGAGATGCCACAGGAGACGCCACAGAAGGCGCAGCACAGAAGGCACAGTGCGAAGGCGCCATAGAAGACGCAGTGCGGAGACGCCACAGAGGCGCCACAGAAGGCACAGTGCGGAGACGCCACAAAAGGCGCAGCTGCGAAGGTGCACGGCACCACAGAAGGTGAAGTGCGTAATGACGCAGGCCAGATAAAAGGAAATTGTGTATCTGTCTTAAGATCTTTTGTTGACTGATTTTTGTTGATAAGGTGTTCTAGGTTTAGTTTACTGTTATTGTGGATCTGGTTATCTGGTTGACTTACTGGTACTTGATGATCATTTGATGTTTATGGGTCCAGTATGAAAATTGGATGAAACGTGGCCTTTCAGATTATGTGTTGTGCTTCAGTGTATCTAGTATGAAAATTGATGAAACGTGGTACCTGGAGGAGAGAAGATTGTAGGCCGGCACCTATGTACTAGTACTTAAGCTAGTACAAAAGAAAAGGGGAATCTTTGGAGCATTGTAGCAGGTAGCAGCCTGCGTACTAGTAAATAATGGATCGGCTAGTACAAGAGCAAAGAGGGTTGTAGCTCCCGTACTGGTATAAGATTGCACCAGTAAAAATATTGTAAAAGGATTTTCTTATTAAGAAGAAGATTGATATGACTTGCAGCAGGTGGTTTTCTCCCGCATTGGGTTTCCACCTTATATCATGGTGTTCATGTGTGTGATGATCTGTTCTATGTTACTACATCTGTTAACTGATAATATGGTTGATAATGTTCTAATGCACTCATTGAAGATCAATTAACTTAATCATAAGAATTTGTGGAAGTAGCATAAATGAATCAGAGTTTGGAAATGAAAAATTTTTATTAATGTGATA
Organism: Pinus taeda; assembly: GCA_000404065.3. Lineage (NCBI taxonomy): Eukaryota > Viridiplantae > Streptophyta > Pinopsida > Pinales > Pinaceae > Pinus > Pinus taeda. Next base: position 200,948 of record APFE031484011.1, on the reverse strand, counting down.
ATACTGATTCACCCCCCCTCTCAGTATTATTTCCAACATGAAGGGTGAAGGTATTGTAGCGGATGAGACACAAGCTAGGTCGGTGAATTTTTTGAACAAATTCTCTTGAACATATCGACAACACTGAAATGGATTGGTAGCATTAACCCCAAAAATGGATGGTACCGTGGACTAATGGTAATATGACCGATGAACAGAATAACCCAACCCAACTCAATCATGGTAATGGAGTGAAAGTCTCATGTTTAAGAGCGACTTGCTACCAATAAAGTTTCTTCAAGTTTTCTTCACAATTTTTTCCCCAATCATTGTTGACCAGTACCTCTTTATTTTTGTCAAGCTTGAGGAGGATAACATATGCTTGTTCTATAATTTACCCTTCAGGCAACCTGTCGCTATGTTTTAATGAGGCTAGCGACAGTGAAACTTGTTTTTGTCTGCATGGACAAGTTTGTCACTATTGGTTTTAATGATTTTAATGACAAAGATAACTCGGTCCTTTTCAATTTTAGAGAGTCTGAAAAGAGATGGAAAGGAAACTCCAATAATTCCTTTTCATCATATAATCCCTTAAGTCCAAAAAAGTATAAAATAATATGAAAGCGATGAGTTTTTGATAGTTTTAACGAGCCAAATAAGACAAGCGCTCGATCTTTTTGCGTAATGATCCCTCAAGTCCAAGAAGATTAAAATATAGAGGATGGATAGCACTTTTCATCATTTTAATGAGCTGGAGATGCCAATTACTCGGCAATCTTATCATATTTTACGAGTCAAATGAAAAGAGCTTAAAGGAGACTTGTTTTTTGAGGAACAAGTGATATTTTTAGGTACCAGCTGGTTCCAGGTAAGGTTTGGAACTTTCGAATCATGGCAGTGTAAAGAAGATGGCTAACATAATCACTCATCGCAGTTGTTCCTCAAAAGGGGTAAACAATCAAATGGAGGCGTATGATCGGATAAAACAGAGTGGAGGTGATGGTAAGAACATGACCAAGTCTCAAAAGCTGATGATAATGTGATCGCAATGGTTATTTACCGAAGGTGGCTTAATTTTTTAATGAGCTTAAACTTTGGTGGAACATATGCTCATTGCTAGGTTTATTTTTTAACGAGTTGAACTTTGCATAAAACTACTTGTGCCAGTTGTATAATAAGGACGTCTCATTAGTAGGTTCATTTTTTAGAGAACTTGCCCCATTCACAACGTTACTCTGGAGCCTTTTGCATGCAAGCTAGGAATGACCAACTATTATCCTAGGGGTTAGGTAGGAAAACTATTCCTTTACTTTTTCGGTGCCATTTGGCCCTTGCAAAGGTGAATGGTTGATTAGACCAATCACCTAACTTAACCAGTTAGAGTTAGTAGAAACTATGGGGTTAGAGTTACGCTGGTCGCTTTTCAGTTGCATACAAAAGGTTTGCATGCCCCCAGGTATAGCAAAGTAGAGTTTCCAGGTTACCATATGAAAGTTCTTGCATTTGCAAGATTGCTCCATCCACATTTGTAGACAAAACACTTCCTTGGCGATGTCCATCGAAATAGAGAAAGGTGAATGGCGCAGTCACCTCCACTCACATAACCTTTGATGAAGGAATCTTATTCCAGTCTAATCCCATTTTCCTAAATGGACAAGTGTGTCAGACTAGTCATATTCGTACGTGGAAACCCACCTTATACCTGGGGTTTTCTACGCAGACCAGGGCGCATGCCCCCTGGGTTTCAATCACAATCACCAAATCACTCATGCTCATCAGGTGGATGGACTAGAGATTGATGAGACATTCCTTGCGCAAAAAGACTAGTTAGGAATGGAATTTGACTATTAGCTATGCGTGAGCTGGGGAATGAAAGCTGGTCTACGAGTTGGACCTCTCTTCCTTCATGCGGAAAACACATCACTCAAAAGAGTGAGGAGACAATGGCTCCTATGCTATAAATGTAGTCATTCCCAAGGAGTAGATTTTAATCTAAAGGTCCTTGGACTACCATTACGTTTAGGTAGACAATTTTCCTTCTCAAATTTATAGGCAAACTTAGAAGGATCCCTAACAGTCGACTGGTTCCTTTGTCGAAGCATGTCATATTTCACATCTCAGGTAGAAGCGTTGGCGAACCAAGCGATTTCCAAGCAGTTGAGGAAAGGATACTCACAGAAGCCCCTTCATCTATGATGGTACCAACCATGACCATTCTGTAAGCTTGTACTATGATTCAGAATGGTACATTAGATGGTAGACGGGGTCTGCCTAGTAGATTCCAGTCGAAGGAAATGACTAGGTTGCTTGGAGGTGGGACCGAACAAACAGCTGGATACGTCTCTGGCAAACTTCCTTCCTGTGGTAAAGGAATGGGTAGATTGCCCCCATGTTCATCAGAGTCTATGTTTACAAAGAGAATTTGAACGGTGTTGTTCTCATTCTCCTTGCTGACTGTATCATCTGAAGGTGGACCTTCTGAAGACAAGACTGGGTCGACCTGTTGAATTTGGTCTGGTATGGACTCAGAAGGTTTATCTTCAATGTAGATGCTTTTACCGACCACAAAGGCATGTCGGTCAGATTTTCAACTAGAGATGGACTCGGCAAGAGTTTCTTGTATCGAGGAGGAAGCCGTAGCAGTGAAGTAGGATAGTTATCCAAGACTCTTTTAGCTTCATCTAGGAAGGGACAACGATCGATGGCATGATCACCTTCACAAAGTCTACAAGGAAATTTATATCTTCCTTTCTGTCCATTGACTTCGTTTTCACTAGTTGACAGTGTACTCTCAACATGATCATCAAAGGTTGACGACATCGGATTGTGCAAGCGAGGATACCAGTCCCTTAAAATTCGAGGGATGCAAGGACAATCTCGATGATAGTGGTCCCCTTTGCAAATGACACATGGAGATTTTGGTTTGTATGGTGCAGTGTGTGGATTTTTGTTAGATGATGCATGGTTGCCCCTTTTTGCCATTGGCTCCTTCTTCTTCTTCTCCTTCCCTTTCTTGTTCTTCTTAGTTACTTGGTCCTTAGCCTTACCATCTTTACCAAGTGAAGAGGAAGAAGGAGAGGGAGAAATAAATGAAGTAGAAGGTTGGGGGGTAACTCTAGCATCATCCGATTGCTGATTTGATTGCTCAAGAATCATGCTGCTTTGAGCGATAGAGGTCAAGAAGAGCCATACTGGCAGGCCAATTGTCGATCCTGGAAGGGACAGTGTGGCCATATGAGGTGCACCAACATCCCCCCAAGAGGAGAAAGGACTAGTATTTCCCCCAAGGGGAAATCCTTGGTTGGTGGACTCCATTTTATCAACCTAAGATCAATGAGGGAACAATGACATTATTCGGATTAAAATAATTTTTATGACAATTTGACACAAATTGCTTTTTCAATTTTTAAGAGTCGATAAAAATCTAAATATGACTCTAGTCACCTTCGATTTTTAATGAGCCTGAAGTGACAAGTGCTTAGATGGACCTTTTCTTTTAAGGAGTCCGAAAAGGAACCAAAGAGACTACTCTAGAAGTCTATATAGAGGGATTAACAAACCAATCATAAAATTGTAGAATACTTTTTAAGGTATGGTAGTCAATCTTCTCGAATGCTATGTTCAGTGCATTGCGATCGATAGGGCGGCAGACATAAATTCCTAAGGATAAAGGATATAACCTATTGTGGTCTCCCAATATATACTCGATGGTACATGGGAACACAAGTCTGTACTGGCACTTGTCGTCTTAAGGAGGAGGAATCACCCAACCTACGATGAAAGCGATAGTTACCAGGCTTTACGATGCCAGAATACATCTCTAGCCTAGACTTCTAAATGTTGTGCATTAGGTTCCAAAGCATTTTTATGTTCATTGAATTTATTTTACAGTTGATCTTTCTTAAGAAGTTTTCCTTTAAGGTTCATCACGTGATGTAGATATACAATTCCTAAATATAAAATCTAAGATGATAAACAATCATTTACTCTTCTTTTTGCAATGAAAATCCTAGCTACTAAGGAAAGAGAAGCGAGGTTATTTCAACATAGAGCAGAGAGCACACACTAGATGCACTGTCCTAAATCAAAATCAACAAGTAGTCTAAATGCAAATGCACATGCATGTATTTTTTTCCACTTTCTAAATGTGTGAATGATAAAAAGAATGCTAAGTACAAATCTGAATTACCTTTTTCTTTCAAAGTGACAATACTAACAATTTTGTCTTCATAAGGCGAAAGGAAGACAAGGACGACACTTTGCGATTCTGAATTGAAAATTGTTTTCGACACTTGAAATAATATTAATTCAAATAAAATACAAGAGTAACAGTGTAATCAACCATCAAGAAGAGTAGGATTCTTTTCTTTGACTGAAAATGCCACTTCCGACACTTTCAAATCAAGAGACGATAGTTCGATTAATCTACTATTTGTAAAGGAAAACTATAAATGACGAAAAATCCATAAAAACATTTACAATTCTTTGTACAATGGAGATTGAATAATGAAAAGGAAGGGAGTTTCAACAGTGGTATACTGATCACAGGCAGCAAAACTCGTGAATAAAGTTGAAGAGAGTGAAGAAAAAACAAAAATCTGGAGGCAGAAACAGTCTTATCTGATCATCGCACTTGTAACACAGGGAAACAGGGTTGCATCTCACCTACTACACATGGGAGGTGCGATGCATCCAGACTGTCAAAAGGAGACAGTGCGATGGTCCAAGGATGAGAATTTAACTTGGTTTTTGGTTACAATTTGCAACTTAGTTCAAGGATTTAGGCTGAGCTAATGATAGTCAGTAAGTACAAAACATAGGGGCTGATCTAATGAGGTTACTTGAGCCACCACCAGGGCAATTAGGATGTTAGAAAATCAGTTGTTTAGTTCATAAACTAACCTGGATATTGACTGAAGCAGTGTTTATCTACTTTGCAGTTGCATAGAAAAAGCAGTTCAAAGGCTAGCTGGCTTGACTTCAGGCTCCATCTAGAGTTTATAAAGCAAACAAATATAAACAAGAAAACAAGCTATTCACTCCCCAACGAAGTTTCCATTTTGTTATCGGGAAACCTAGTGTCCATTCAAAGATGCTAGTCCCACAAAGACAGGTAGCTATCTTAGAAACAAACAAACTAAAGTTACTTATGTTTTCCTTTATGAGAAGTAGATGAGAGAGAAGCAGAGAGTACGAACCTCAGTTTCACTTGGCTCCTTGCCTATTTCCTCTCCCCTTTGACAGATCTTTGCCGCTCCTTCCTTGCTTGTCCCGCTTCAAAGAACACCTATAGAGTCAACGCAACATAATACCATCAAAGAAAAGAGATCTACAATCATAAGCAATATAGGATCATATATATATTGACCACACAAATCCATATATCAACTCAGACATACAAAAATATGGAGGAAAACTCAAATAGCTTTATTGATAGAAAGAGTAGAAGAGAGGATTACAACCCATTGATCTGACCCAGCGTCATCCTCCCAGCATGAAAGCCCTTCTTCACCTCATGAAAAGCTTAGATCACCATACACTATGATGTTCCATAAAGAAACCAACAACACTTCCTTACAAAATACAAGATTCCAGACTTTGGATCTCTGGGATGAGGGATCCATATATATATTTTTGCAGGTGGGTGATTCAGCTTCTAGAATTTTGATTAGTGTCATTTCTCTAATAGTTCTTTATTCCACTTGGAGATTTCATTATCTCTTACTCATCCCTGGGAAAATTCAGAGAGGCAAGTGTCACAGGAAAAGTTTCTAGAAGATTCCATGATCATCCACCTTGCAAACTATCTCTGCCATTTGTCTATTCTCACTCATCGCACTCTACAGAAGGGTTTTACAATATGCATCGCACTTTTTGGATGTGGCAGGTGAGATGCATCGCACCCTTAGCACTGAGATGTATGGTCCAGTTTTGACCAGTTCTGAGCAGTTTTTCATGGAGAACTTCTGGGAGATGGTGTAATCAGCTGACCTTCCTCCTTTAGGGTATGAAACAACACTTTTGGGGACTTTATAAGCCCTTGGTTTATGGTCATATGTGATTGGGGTTGCAATGCCCAAATATGTCTATGACATTATGGCATCATTGGTAAGGAAGGTGGAATTGGTGTGGAGAATTTATCACGTAGTGGAGAAATTTCAGATGCTTATTCAAGGGCATATATGGAAACTTTCACATTAACATATGTAACAAGAAAAATAGTTGGTATTGGTGCATACCTTGCAAGGATAGGAATGCACTGCATTCAATGCCTTGACAACCTAAAATTTTCACTTAATACTCAGCTCTAAATAAGCTTCTTTAATGGGAATTGCATAACCTCATATGCAATCAGGAGGACAAAAAGTAATGGAAACAAATGGTGTTCTTCATCTAACTGTATATGATTATTTAGAAGGTGTCTTAGCCATCTTAAAGTGGCTTAGGTATATTCCTCCATATATAGGAGGAACTCTTCATATTGTGAATCCTCTAGATCCTCCAAAAAGACTAGTTGAATATGCTCCAGAGTATTCATGTGATCGTTGATTATTCATGGTGTATAATATAATGGTACGTGGCTTGGTGACCTCTTTGATGGAGAGTACTTCATAGAGACATTAGTAGAGTGAGAGAAAACAGTGGTTACAGAGCAAGTGAAGCTTGGGGGCATCCTTGTCGGTGTTATTGTTGTTGAGACCCAAACATTGATGTAGGTAATTCTTGCAAACACTTGTCAACTTAATTCTACTGAGAGAGTAGTATGTCAAGTAGGCTAGGTCCAATTTCTATATTTAGCATGTAAAACAACACAAAGCCTGCTAGATTTTAACAAGGAAGAGCATCCTCGGTTTATCTTAGAGAACTAGAGAGGATTCTCTATTGGTTAAAGCGATATTTTTTGAAGGAATTCTTCAAGTTGGATCTACCATTGTGGAGAATATCTACACATACAATCAACCTCTATTTTTATGGTCCCCATCAATATTAGTTTTATAGTGCACAAAAAACCTGTTGATGATTACGATTTGCAATTTGCGGGCTAGACCCGATATTATATATATTATGATTAATAATTTCAGTGGGTCCATAGTTATATATGTGTGTATGGTTTAGCCAATTGCGACATGCGATGGGCCAGACCCGATATTATTGATGCTATGTTTTATAGCTTTGGTGTATCTGTCATATCATGCTTTGTTAAGGATTAAGTCAATACAAAGATTTAAAACACCGATTGTTATTTGAGATCGAAACTTAATGAAACATTGAACAGGCGGATCTGATGGGTTAATAAATAAGAGTTAATTTTCTTGAGTTCCACAGTGACCAAAGGTTTGTGCGAATTCTGTTGTATAAAGGGAAAATCAGTGTTAGAGACGAATACAAAGAAAAGGTGATTGGTCTTGTTTCTTTGTGTTTCCACCAATCGGAACACTCTCGACATATAATGTTGACCCCTTTCAAAGCTTTAGGTTCAGTTTACATATTTTTTGAGTTTTAATATTGTATATGTAATAAATTGGAATAATTTCAAAGAGAGGATAGATTTATAACTGTTATAAAGCAGTTTATTAGTTGTTCCAAGAAATCAGTTTCAAAACTGATTTTATAGAAGAGATAAAAGCCCAAAAAGGGAATTGTAAGGGTGGGTTGTTTGAATTTTTGGAGAACCCGGAGGCAAGGCCATTGTATTCAAGGTATAATTGTTGATTAATGAAGAATCAAAAGTTTCCATGCATTTTTTGGGTATGATTTTGTGACTTCCCTGTTATGTGCCATCTTATGTTTTCTTCCTTCAAGTATGGTAATGAAGTTGTAGGTCTTTATTTTCTTAGGTAGATAAAGTTAAAATTCCTTCAAAGAGTGCTCCTGTACTTGAAATTTCACCTTTCTCTGTAAGTTATAGATAGTAGTTTATGTGCAAGGCAGCATATTATCTTTAACTTCTCCAAGAGTCATAGATAGTAGGTTCTATGTTAAACAACATATTGTCCATGATTTAGTTCTCACCTTCATAATTCTTCTAAGTTACAGATGGTAGTTTCTGCATAAGGAAGCATACTATTTTTAACTTCTTCAAGTTTTCTTCATTTATCATTCATATTCAGCTAATCAAATGGAATTATGATATTTCCTTTTCACCTAAGTATTGAGAGTAAAAATCTAGTCTCTAGGTCCTTCATTTGAGAACACAACATATATCTAAGTGACAAATAAGTGACAGTAAATAATATTTATTAATGTCCTAAGCACATTTTCTCTACAACCACGAAATTGGTTTCTTAAGGTACAACATTAATTGGCAACGTTGCGAGGGAGAGAAGACAAGAACACTTTTCCCTGGGTTTTTAATACTTTCCTCTGGTTATTTAGTGAGGAGGAAATACTTGGTTGTTTCAAAAAAATGCAATAAAAGACAACTCCATAATAACAAAGACCACAACCTGCAAATCAAAATAATTGAATAAGAACACTTTTCCATAGGTTTATTAAGTTTGAATTTGATCCTTGAGAGTGACAAGTTTCATCAGTTTGTTGTAAATTCACACCTGTGATTTTCACTTACCACATTGGTTGGCAACTCCACTTTACTTTGAAGTTTTCTTTTTTAGGTTTTAGTGGCTCTCCCTACATTCTTAGTTCATAAATTTGATCCATTTGATTTTACTGGGATCACTGGCTATCCTCATGATATTTCTGCATTTTCTGTGTGGAATGAGTATCTTCCAAAATTCAGTAGAAAGGAATAGGAAGATCCGGCTCAGCATCTCCAAGAGTTCCATGAATGCATGGAGTAGCAGGGCATCATTCATGAAGATGTGAAGATGAAGTTTTTTTTGTTTTCTTTAGACCTAGAAGCTAGGGCTTGGTTCAGGTATCTGCCTCTTTTAAGCATTTCATCTTTGAAAGATTTCCATTCAGTGTCCAATTCTTCTTGTAAAACTTATTACCCACACAAGTTTCTTTTTTAAGGTTGTTGTGAATATTATGATGCTAAAGAAAATTTAAAGGCCCAAGATGATCTTTTTGATGAAACTAATGATTTTGTTAATAATATATCAAGCATTCAGAGTTATGATCAAGTCTCTGAAAGCAAGGAGCTATCATGTTCTCAAAATGATGCAGAGAGGGTTATAAAATAGTTTTCTTGAATAATCTCCCAAGCATAGAATGGGTTGACTCTGTTCCAAGCATATCAAGAGAATATTTAGATAGAGGAAAGTTCAAGCATGCATCAAGAATTTCTGCTCAACAATCAAGAAGAGGAAGAAACAATTAAGTTGCAAAAAAATCTCCAGAAATCTTATTTCTATAAGGTTGATGATCCTCCTATATAAAAAAAAAAATGGTTTAAATGGGAACAAGATGAAGCTCTTCAAGTTCATCAGTTGGTTGTTGAACATATAGGAAGAAACCAGCAAGTGGGATATGTTGGACAACAATATATTGAGCCATCTATTATAGAAAAAGAGGCTATCTTATGTAAAAGTAAAGTTGATAAAGAGATTGCATATCAATACGCTGAAGAACATAATGATGCCCATGGATCAAAGGTAAATAATTTATATGAAGTTGATCATATGTCATATAGTAATGTGCAAAAAATTCTTTTTCTTCCTGAAGTTAGAATTACAAGTTATTTTCAATCAAAGCTTAGAGATGAAGAGTGGAGACATGAAAGTGACATAGATCATTTTCTTAAAGATGTTGCTGATTGTTCTGTTGAACATGTTATCCCAACAAAAGGTTTAACCGAGCAGAAACCTCCATACATAGAGAATTTCTTTTTTGGAGCTGATCAAGACCATATTTTTTCTTATTCTCTTGAAGATTGAGTGGCAGATTACATGGAAGAATTTATCAGCAGTCTACACATATAATTTTGTGGATATACTCCTAATTTTTGTTGTGAGTTGCCTTTATGCATAGTTTATTTTTCATTCAAGATGAATGGTGTTTTAAAAATTCAGTGGCAGAATGGTTCAAGATTATGCACTCAAATGCTAACCTAGTACCATTGGAAGATTGACTTCACCTGATGAAGATCAATCATGTGCATATGTAGGAACTTGTACACAAATAAGCTCAAGCGTTGAACATTTGGTTTCCAGTTGCATTTCTTTAGTTTAATCATTAGTTGATGAAAAAAGGTCACTTTCCCAATTAGAAACTGGTTTGCAGAGACTTCAGACTTCAAGATTGTCAGGTTCCAATTTGTCAAATTTGAGGGTTTTCACAGTTTTGGACTCCATGCCCAACTAAGGTTGTTGATCAATTATTCTCAATATTTTGCTATCAAAGCGCAAGCATCTTACCACTGCAGATATTGGTATGGGTTCGTTATACAAATTTTCATGCAGTTAAGCTTGGTGAAGCAATATATGACTCCATGCCTAATGGATAAGGCACTAATCTACAGTTCTTAGTGCTTCTGTGGCAAAATCACTATCCCCAGTTGGAGCCAGATGTTGTAGCTTATATTGTGTTTAAGATTATTTATCACTTTATTCACAATGTGTGGTCTAAAAATCATTGCAGGGGCTCAACATTAATGAAGATCTCTTATTTTCTTTACATCTACAAAGTCTAAAATAAATGAAGCGTTTTTTTTTATTATATAGCCGAATCGCTAAAATAATTGTAAAAGGATCGGCCCCAGAGTAGCCAAGGTTGCTACACAAATCACTATACAAATGGTTATATGGAGCTAGACCCAATATATCTATGTGTGTGTGTGTGTGTATCGAAACAAAAAAGAAACACAGTAACATAGCGGAATCGCTGAAGGAACAAATATAAAAGAGTCAGACCCGTTATATATGTACATTATGTTTAAAAGTCTCATTGGGTCCGTTGTATCACAAAGAATTGAATAGGTGGACCTGAAGCATATATAAATTGTGTTAAAAGTCTCATCGGGTCTGCTATATCAAAAAGCCCTTCATATGCATGTATATGGGTTCTGTCGATTGCGATTTGCGATGGTGGACCCGAAAAACTATATATTGTGTTTTATAATTCCATCAGGTCTGCAAAGCCTTTATACATATATATTTGGTCCGCCGATTGAAATTTGCGATTTGCAGCCTAGACGCGATATTATATATATTATGATTAATAATTCCAACAGATCTGCAATTATATATGTGTATGGTTCCACCGATTGTGATGTGCGATGGGCCAGAACCGATATTATTTATGTTATGTTTAATAGCACTGGTACATCCGTCATATCATTGTTTGTTAAGGATTATGTCAATACAAAGATTTAAAACACCGATTACGATTTGCGATGGGAAGTCAATGAAACATTGAACAGGCAGATCCGATGGGTTAATATATCATAGTCAATTCTTTTGAGTTCCACAGTAACCAAAGGTTTGCACCAATTTCACTACATAAAGGGAAAATCGGTATTAGAGACGAATACAAAGAAAAGGTGATTGGTCGAGTTTCTTTGTGTTTCCGCCAATTGGAACACTCCCGACATATAATGTGGACCCCTTTCAAAGCTTTTGGTGCAGTTTACATATTTTCTGAGATTTAATATTGTATATGTAATAAAGATGAATAATTTCAAAGAGAGGATAGTTTTATAACTATTATAAAGTAGTTTATTAGCTGTTCCAAGAAATCAGTTTCAAAACTGATTTGATGAAGAGATAAAAGCTTGAAAAGGGAATTGTAAGGGTGGGTTGTTCAAATTTTGGGAGAACCCAGAGCCAAGGCTATTGAGGTATAATTGTTGATTAATGAAGAATCAGAAGTTTCCATGCATTTGTTGGGTATGATTTTGTGACTTCCCTATTATGCGCCATCTTATGTTTTCTTCCTTCAAGTATGGTAATGAAGTTGCAGGTATTTATTTGCTTAGGTAGATAAAGTTAAAATTCCTTAAAACAACACTCTTGTACTTGAAATTTCACCTTTCTCTCTAAGTTATAGATAGTAGTTTCTGTGCAAGGCAACATATTATCTTTAACTTCTCCAAGAGTCATAGATAGTAGGTTATGTGTTAAACAGTATATTGTCCATGATTCAGTTCTCACCTTCATAATTCTTCTAAGATATAGATAGTATTTTCTACATAAGGCAGCATACTATTTTTAAGTTCTTGAAGCTTTCTTCATTTATCATTCATATTCAGCTAATCAAATGGCATTATGATATTTCCTTGTCACCTAAGTATTGAGAGTAAAAACCTAGTCTCCAGGTCCTTCATTTGAGAACACAACATATATCTAAGTAACAAATAAGGGAGAGTAAATAATATTTATTAATGTCTTAAGCACAATTTCTCTACAGCCACGAAATTGGTTTCTTAAGGTACAACATTAATTGGTGCTGTTTCCGGGGAGAGAAGACAAGAACACTTTTCCCTCGGTTTTTAATACTTTCTTATGGTTGTCGAGTGAGGAGGAAATACTTGGTTGTTTCAAATAAATGCAATAAAATGTGACTCCATAATAACAAATACCACAACCTACAAATTTGAAATAATTGAATAAGAACACTTTTCCATAGGTTTATTAAGTTTGAAGCTAATCATTCAGAGTGACAAGTTTCAGCAGTTATTCACACTTGTGATTTTCACGTACCACATTGGTTGGCAACTCCACTTTACTTTAAAGTTTTCTTTTCTAGGTTTTAATGGCTCTCCCTACATTCTTAGTTCGTAAATTTGATCCATTTGATTTTACTAGGATCACTGGCTATCCTCATGATATGCCTGCATCATCTGTGTGGAATGAGTATCTCCTAAAATTTAGTAGAAAGGAATATGAAGATCCTGCTCAGCATCTCCAAGAGTTTCATGAATGCATGAAGCAGCAGGGCATCATTCATGAAAATGTGAAGATGAAGTTGTTTTTGTCTTCTTTGGACCAAGAAGTTAGGGCTTGGTTCAGGTCTCTACCTCTTTTAAGCATTTCATCTCTAAAAGATTTCCATTCAGTGTTCAATTGTTCTTGTAAAACTTATTACCCACACAAGTTTCTTTTTGAAGGTTGTTGTGAATATTATGATGCTAAAGAAAATTTAAAGGTCTAAGATGATCTTGTTGATGAAACTAATGATTTTGTTGATAATATATCAAGCATTCAGAGTTATGAGCAAGTCTCTGAAAATGAGGAACTATCATGTTCTCAAAATGATGTAGAGAGGGTTATAAAACAGTTATCTTCAATAATCTCCCAAGTAGAGAATGGGTTGACTCTATTCCAAGTAGATCAAGAGAGTATTTAGATAGAGGAAAGTTCAAGCATGCATCAATAATTTTTTCTCAGCAGTCGAGAAGAGGAAGAAACAATTAAGTTGCAAAAAAATCTCCAGATATCTTGTTTTGATAAGTTTGATGATCCTCCTTATTATAACGAAAATGGTTTAAATGGGGAACAGGATGAAGCTCTTCAAGTTCATCAGTTGGTTGTTGAACATACAGGAAGAAACAAGCAAGTAGGATATGTTGAACAACAATATATTGAGTCATGTATTATAGAAAAAGAGGCTATCTTATGTAAAAGGAAAGTTGATAAAGAGATTGCATATCAATATATTGAAGAACATAATTATGCCCATGGATCAGAGGTAAATAATCTATTTGAATTTGATCATATGTCATATAGTAATGTGAAAAAATTTATTTTTCTTCTGAAGTTAGAATTACAAGTTATTTTCAATCAAAGCTTAGAGATAAAGAGTGGAGACATGAAAGTGACATAGATCATTTTCTTAAATATGTTGCTGATTGTTCTGTTGAACATATTATCCCAACATAAGGTTTAATCGAGTAGAAACCTTCATACATAGAGAATTTCTTTTTTGGAGTTGATCAGGACCATATTTTTTCTTATACTCTTGAAGATCCAATGGCAGATTACATGGAAGAATTTATCAGTAGTCTACACATAGCATTTTGTGGATATACTTCTAATTTTTGTTGTGAGCTGCCTTTATGCATAGTTTATTTTTCATTCAAGATGAATGGAGTTTTAAAAATTCACTGGCAGAATGGTTCAAGATTATGCACTCAAATGCTAACCTGGTAACATTGGAAGATTGACTTCACCTGATGGAGATCAATCATGTACATATGTAAGAACTTGTACATAAATAAGCTCAGGTGCTGAACAATTGGTTTCTAGTTGCAGTTCTTCAGTCTAATCATTAGTTGATGAATAAAGGTGACTTTCCCAGTTGGAAACCAGCTTGCAGAGGCTTTAGACTTCAAGATTGTCAGGTTCCAGTTTGTCAAATTTTAGGGTTTTCATAGTTTTGGACTCCATGCCCAACTAAGGCTATTGATCAATGATTCTCAATATTTTGCTATCAAAGTGCAAGAATCTTATCACTATAGATATTGGTATGGGTTCATTGTACACATTTTCACACAATTAAGCTTGGCCAAGCAATATATGACTCCATGCCCAATGGATAAGGCACTAATCCATGGTTCTTAGTGCTTCTGTGGAAAAAGCACTATCCCCAATTAGAGGCAGATGTTGTAGCTTATATTGTGTTTAAGCTTATTTATCACTTTATTCACAATGTGTGGTCTAAAAATCATTGCAAGGGTTCAACCTTAATGAAGCTCCCTTATTTTCTTTACATCTGTAAAGTCTAAAAGAAATGAAGCATTTTGTTTATTATATAGCAGAATCACTAAAATAATTGTAAAAGAATCAGCCCTGGAGTAGCCAAGGTTGTTATACAAATCACTATACAAATTGTTACATGGAGCTAGACCAGATATATATGTGTGTGTGTGTGTGTGTATTGAAACAATAAAGAAGCAAGGTAACATAGTGGAATTGGTAAAGGAACAAGTATAAAAAAGTCAGACCCATTAAATACATACATTATGTTTAAAAGTCTCATCAGGTACGTTATATCACAAAGCACTAAACAGGCAAACTAGAGACATATATACATTGTGTTAGAAGTCTCATCGGGTCTGCTATATCGAAAAGCCCTTCATATGCATGTATATGGGTTCCACTAATTGTGATTTGCGATGGCGGACCCAAAAAAAGATATATTGTGTTTTATAATTCCGTCAGGTCTGCAAAGCCTTTATGCATATATATTTGGTCCAACAATTGTTGATTTGAAATTTGCAGGCTGGACCCGTATATATATATATTGTGATTAATAATTATGGTGAGTCCATAGTTATATATATATATATATATATATATATATATATATATATATATATATATATATATATATATATATAATATATATATATATATATATGTATGGTTCTGCCGATTGTGATGTGCGATGGGTCAGACCCGATATTATTTATGCTATGTTTTATAGCTCCAGCACATTCGTCATATCATGGTTTGTTAAGGATTGAGTCAATACAAAGATTTAAAACACTGATTGTGATTTGCGATGGGAAGTCAATGAAACATTGAACAAGCGGATCCAATGGGTTAATAAATCAAAGTTAATTATTTTTAGTTCCATAGTAACCAAGGGTTTGCACCGATTTCACTGTATAAAGGGAAAATCAATGTTAGAGATGAATAAAAGAAAAGGCGATTGGTCGAATTTCTTTGTGTTTCTGCCAATCAGAACACTCCTGAGATATAATGTGGACCCCTTTCAAATATTTTGGCACAGTTTACATATTTTCTGAGTTTTAATATTGTATATGTAATAAAGATGAATAATTTCAAAGAGAAGATAGTTTTATAACTGTTATAAAGCAGTTTATTAGTTGTTCCAAGAAATCAGTTTCAAAACTGATTTGATAGAAGAGATAAAAGCCTAAAACAGGAATTGTAAGTGTGGGTTGTTCATATTTTGGGAGAACCCAGAGGCAAGGCCATTGTATTCAAGGTATAATTATTGATTAATGAAGAATCAAAAGTTTCCATGCATTTGTTGGGTATGATTTTGTGACTTCCCTGTTATGTTCCATCTTACGTTTTCTTCCTTCAAGTATAGTAATGAAGCTATAGGCCTTTATTTTCTTAGGTACATAAAGTTAAAATTCATTAAAAGAGCACTCCTATACTTGAAATTTCACCTTTCTCTCTAAGTTATAGATAGTAGTTTCTTTGCAAGGTAGCATATTATCTTTATCTTCTCCAAGAGTCATCGATAGTAGGTTCTGTGTTAAACAACATATTGTCCATGATTCAATTCTCACCTTCATAATTCTGCTAAGTTATAGATAGTAGTTTCTTCATAAGGAAACATATTATTTTTAACTTCTTCAAGTTTTCTTCATTTATCATTCATATTCAGCTAATCAAATGACATTCTGATATTTCCTTTTCACCTAAGTATTGAGAGTAAAAACCTAGTCTCTAGGTCCTTGATTTGAGAACACAACGTATATCTAAGTGACAAATAAGTGACATTAAATAATATTTGTTAATGTCTTAAGCACAATTTCTCTACAGCCAGGAAATTGGTTTCTTAAGGTACAACAATTCCCATGATGTCTGTCCAAATTAATATGGAAAATGCATAATCTTTTGGCACAAGAGAAGGTGCTTTTTTTCCTTCTGTGACTGATATTTCTTGTCCAAATAAATTTCCTTAGATATATTTGGTGGCCAGCTTTGGTGCAATAATTAGAGTGGCAGCAGAAGTCAAAGCTTGCTTTAAATTTGGATGGTTTGATGAGTTGTCTGTGAACTATGGGTTTCAATATCTTTATCTCACTCTAGAAGACTATAAGCTCATTGGTCTGACTGTAATAGCATGAGATAAAGCTAGAATCTGGTGAAATCAAATGGATTATCTATGACATCATTGGTAAGGAAGATAGACTTGGAGTGGGGAATTTATCACGTATTGGAGCAATTGCAAGCGCTTATTCAAGGGCATATTAGGAAACTTTCACATTGACATATGTAACAGGCATAAAACTTGGTATTGGTTCATACCTTGTGAGGTTAGGAATGTGTTACATTCAATGCCTTGATAAACCTATAATTTTCATTTGATACTTATCTCTAAAGAAGCTTCTTCGATCGGAAGTGAATGGCCTCATATGCAATTAGGAGGCCAAAAAATCATGGCAACAAATTGTGTTATTCATCTAACTATATATGATGATTTAGAAGGTATCTTAGCCATGTTGAGGTGTCTTAGCTATATTCCTCCATATATAGGAAGACCTCTTCATATTATGAATCCTCTAGATGCTCCCGATAGACTAGTTGAATATGCTCTAGAGAATTCATGTGATCCTTACTCAGCTATTACTAGTGTAGAAGAAAATGGTAGGTGGCTTGGTGGCCTCTTTGACAAAGAGTGCTTCACAGCGACATTAGAAGCATGGGAAAAAACAATGGTTACTGGGCAAGCTAAGGTTGGGGGCATCCCTATGGTTGTTATTTCTTTTGAGACCCAAAAAATGATGTGAGTGATTCCTACTGACCCAGATCAACTTGATTATGCTAAGAGAGTAGTACATCAAGTAGGCCAGGTCCAATTTCTCTATTTAACATGTAAAACAACCTAAAACCCTACTAGATTTTAACAAGGAAGAGCTTCCTCTATTTATCTTGTAGAACCAGAGAGGGTTCTCTATTGGTCGAAGGGGTATTTTTGAAGGAATTCTTCCAGTTGGATCTACCATTATGGAGAATATCTGCACATAAAAGAAACATATGTTTGTATGGTCCCTCGCTAAGATTAGTTGTGTAGTTCCACACAGAACCTGTGTTTTCATGTTTGGAATGTTCAATCAAACCAATATGGTCCCAAAATTGGTGGGCCTAGATGGTTTTTCCAAAATCAACCTGGTTTTGATAATGTTGCACTAAACATTAATATATTGAGAAAAACTACATCACAAACCTTAATCATTTGAGTCCTACCTTAGGTCAGCCACCTACAACTCCAAGTTCAAGCTTTCCATATTTTACTTAAACTCGTCTAGCATCACTTTTTTGATCCCTTGACCAAATATCTTTATAGATCCTAAGTAAACACATTGTAAATTAACTCTTTTGTATTCCAAAATATCATATATTTTCTTACTTCTTCTGTTAGATCCATTTAGTAGATATACCTTTGATCTGAAATTATTCAATTTACGTTTTTCAGTAATAAGTAGTTCAACAAATCTTGTTTAGAATCTTTAGTCTAGTATATTTGGTTTTGCTGATAATTTAGTTTCTTTTGGTAACATAAGTATCACTACTATCATTTATAATTTGTAGATAGGTAAGGTTCAAAGCACTCGAAGTAACCTTCATCCTCAAAATTGTCTCTTTCCTTTGTCTTCTTTGAGGCTTTTCCCAAGTTTCATGCCCAAGTATAATTGAGTATAATGGGTAGCACTACTTTGACCCTCTTACTGTTTTGAACTTTGAATAAATATGTTGGAAAAAACTTAATAATAGTTGAAATATATTACCCATTCCTTCATTATTGAAAAAAAATTAAACTTCATTATAGTTAGGAGTTCCGAATTGATGTTACCAAAGGACTTAGCTATATTCAGCTTAGCTTTATAAGAAGAGTAAGCCTCTTCTCGGTCTTTCTCGGAAGGATTTCATTGTGGGAAGTTATGTGGTTGTCACTTACAAATTATCTTCTTTTCATGGGTGAAACAATTGTTCTGAAAATAGTCCCATTAAAATATTTTACAATCTGCTAGTCATTACCTTTTTTTTGGTAATTAGAAAGCTATTATATTCAAATAATGGTACAATAGTTTGTAAAAACTGGGTAGAAGTGGGTTTTCCACTGAAGGTGTTTAGATATCGACTGATAAATAAGAATGTGAACTACTTTGTCCATTCCAAAAGCACTATCTAATAGGATATGCCACAAATAGTTTATATACTTATCCGGATGACTAATGGTTACACAAAACCATTGACATTGGGTTCCGTCATGGCCACTTTTGCTACTAAGGCCTGGGCTGTTAAGAACTTTTGATTTAAGTTGTATCATGGAAAATGTAGGTTATTTTGATACCTTTCCTGCTCCGCATAAAATCTTCATACAAGTCATGGTCTAGGTGAAATATTTGATAAGAGTTTTAGAAGAATTAGAGTTGCATGCCCACGATGCCCCTCCAAATTAAAATGGAAAATGCAGGTTCTTTTGGCACAAACAATGTAAACTTTGAAATGAGAACTGATATTGTTACCCGTTTCGTAGAGATAGCAAAAAAATGACCTGATTTTGAAAAGTGGTGATGTAGAATACACATGTTTTTTTTAGAACATGGTTTTTGGAACATTAATTTTTTTTCATGTTCAAGGATGAAATCAAGTTTTAGAATGGTAGTGATTTTCATGCTGATTTTAAAAAGTGAGTATTCTGCATCACACCTTTTTTTTAAAAGACCTATTTTTTGACTCTTAATTTTCTAGTGTGTGAAATGTGAAAAATTATTTTCTAAATTTGATGGTTTTTGAAGTCGTCATCTTATTCATATTTTCTTGTTCTCTATCTTAATTTTTTTTTTAGGGGGGTTTTTATTGTTTTGCGTTTTTAAATTAGAAAGTCGATAGTTTGAATTTTAGATAATCTACATATTCATACATCCTTAATTAATTTTTCAATCCACATGAAATAATTGTTTCTAAAAAACAACATTTTTTAACAATGGACATAAAAATAAACATTTCTAACATAAATATAACAAAAAAACTAAACGTTTTGATAATTTTTTGCTAGAATTAACATGTCAAAATCACAATTTTTATACAAAAATATTGACTAAAAATGGTCAAATAATAGTTTTTTTATGAATTTGATGTTAAAAAAATAATAATAACAACTGTTTTTTCAAAAAATAATAATTAACTTAAAAATCAATGCGAAAATCACAAATTACAAATATTGAACACATAACAACTTTAATTCATTGATTATTCTTTTCATGAAATGTCAGAGTCAAACATTGCAAAGCTTGATTTCAAGGTATAACTTAAATTAATCAAACAATGTCCACGTAAACCCAAAACTCTTCGTCCTCTAGAGTTCATCTTGTCATCTTTCACAATATTTTCTGCCCCTTTTGCACCAATTTCCTCTTTTTAATGGGTTCTTGGATGTCCTGCAAAATCTCCATATATGTCTTCCAAACATCCATGAATGGTGGTTGGGGTTCCTTTGCCTTCTGCCACACGTGATTCATTAAAGTCCCCTTTCCTCAACCCAATTTCTTGCATTTCATTTGGAAGAAATTGAAGAGCATTAATTCTTTGCTGAATGAAATTGCATTGTAATGGATCTTTCTCAATTGCAATGTAATTTCTTCCTTTTTGAAGGCAGCATGCTAGTGTTGTACCTAATTATCAAGCACAAAAAAATAATGAAGTAAATTAGTACAATGACATATTAATAAAAAAAAAGAACATATTGAAATTCAATTCCATGTGGCAAAACCTACCTGAGCCAGAAAATAAATCCAGAACCTAATCTCCTTCATTTGAACATATGTCTATAAGACCCGCCGCCGGTCGGGCAGGCGGGGCAGCCCGGGGGTGGCCCTAAACAAATTGGTTATTTGTTA
This sequence comes from Pinus taeda, assembly GCA_000404065.3. NCBI lineage: Eukaryota > Viridiplantae > Streptophyta > Pinopsida > Pinales > Pinaceae > Pinus > Pinus taeda. The sequence continues at coordinate 180,460 of APFE031484011.1, read as the reverse complement.
CCCATGAACAAATTGGTTATTTGTTACCATAAACATACCCTCGTCATGAAAATGGTGGTTGATTGTATAAAATATAACCAAAACTCTGGAAAAATGAGGTACCGTTTATTGGGAAAGCTCTTTTTGTCATGCAACTTTTTAGGTACCTTTCATATGGAAGGCTCTATTTTCGCTGGGTACTTTTTGGCATATGTACAAAAGAATTAAAATATAATTACTCTCCAATGAAGTATATGGAAAAGAAGTCGAAACTAAGAAAATTGAGTGCCAAAGAATGAAGAGAATTGAAAGATAACCACTCCCCCTGAAGTATATGGAAAAAAAAGGTCAAAACTACGAAAAGTGACGTGTCATTGATTAGGCAGGCTCTTTTGATCACGCTACTTTTGAATCCAACCAGAGTAGAGTCATGGCGTCTCGTACAATGAAGAGTTATGCATGTGATATATGGCATGTCGTCTAGTCATTTTTCATTCCAGTGAACAAGACTTGTCCATATAACACATGCCATAATGCCACCTACTCACTGTCTCTTGCTTTTAAGGTAATCTAATTCCGTAAGTGCTCACCTATGAAAATGTTCGATTCTTTTCATCAACAAATCTAGCATTGAACCACAACAAATCTCTGCAATTCTGGAAGGAGCAACCATGAGCGTTTGATTTACAACACATATCATTTTATTTCAGCACAACTTCAACATTCAGCTTCAATGCGACTTCAGACTCTACACTACAAGTTCAAATGTCACCACAACAAGCTCCACACTCCAACAATGATATGGGAGATGACGAAAGGCTCCACAATACAGTCACACTCCAATAATGATACACTCCATCAATGAATCTATCCACTCAATGGTACATTGCAAGATACAATCGTTGTAGGATCACATCGATACACATTTCTTTATCTGATGTATCTTGTCATATCTTGCATAAAAAGATTACCCATTGATCTTCAACTTTATCTCTTCATAATCGACATAGCATAACCAACCTTTAGCCATAGCATGATGGGTGCAACTCCAAATGACGGTTCAACCCTAACTTAACCTTGCCCAACTGTCGAATTAGATTGACATATTAATTAATAATAAAATTCTATATTGTTAAAATCCATGACTCTCTCTCACACGCACACACACACACACACACACACCATATAAATATATAAAAAATTGAAATATGAATGAATTACAACCATAATATTATTTTAAATGTTATTTTCTCAATTTTTGTTAAGTAATGAATATTGAATAGTAAATTACTTTTATTTGGCTTTCAATTTTTTATCTTTCTATATAAAATTGAAATAAAATTAAAATATTTTATTTATGATAGTTTTTTTTTATTTTTTTTAACTGCTTAAAATGTAAAATGTTACCTCTATTATGAAGATCAAGGATGGTGTAATATAGTCCTCACTTCTATATTTTCAAACTCGTGTCATATGTTCTATCCATGTTATATAATCAAATATTCAACTTGATAGGTTATATTGGAACTACTTGATCGTTGTGTCATTTTGATCAGGTTCTAACGTCATATTATAATCTACAACCAAGTTGTTTTGGACTCTGCAGAATTATGGTCTTTTATATGTGGTACATTCTTCTCCTTTTATGAGTCTCACAAGGCAGCTGGGTGATTTGAACGATTGTAAACATAATTTAATGAAAAAATAATAATATTTACGAGTTTTTTAAATTGCATCGAAAAGGAAAAGGGTGTAATGATATACAAATAGATATTTAGAATTAAATTGATTGGATTAGTGCTAAAAAAATTAAACAAAAACTTAAATAAATATATTTTAATTTTTTTTTTAAATAGTAATCATAGTACGGAAAAAATAAAGAGATTAGGTTGAAATTTTTTATATTCATCATCCATCTCATGCTGAGGACATAACAAATCTGGATGTCCCTACCCTCCTAAGACTAATATGTTACAAACTCACCAAAATTGGCCTACCGTCGATTCTGGGAATCGACGGTCGATGAAGAAGTTGAACAATTACATAAATACTCTCTCATATAAACAAACCCTTTTTCAAATTTAGAAGTTCTTTAACATTTAAATAATAATAATTTCATAGTTTTCTAATATTGATTCTCATTTTTAAGTTGTCCGAATTTTTTCATAGTATTAAAAATAATTTAAATAAAAAACTAATATTTGCAAATCCGTCACGTTTGAATCTAGTGAATGGATATGGTGTGGATGGGAAAAGAAATGAGTGGCCGTTTGGAGTCTTATGAAAACTTATGGAGGTCCTTCCTTGTTGGGATAGAAAGTGGAATATATATGGTTGATATTGAGATGTGATGTTTTAATAATTGAAATATAAATTGGGATATATGTTTTTTATTTCCATTATTGGAATAGGCTAGTTGTATTGGGATAAATTATTATTATTATATATATATGAAATGTAGTTTTCCAATAATTGGAATATATATTGAGTTAATATTTAGAATACAAACTAATATATTTATCATAAGATTTTAAACACCTTAGGTCTTATATGATAGTATATGTATCATAGTTTATTTTAATGATGGGTACATTGCATAGTGTTTTAGTCTTCACTTTTTTTAATGTCGAATATTCCTTTTGAGCTTTATCATGTGGTAGTCCAATATTGATGTGTTTGTTTACTTTGTCTTTTTCTTCATCGACCGTCGATTCCCGGAATCGACGGAAGGCCAATTTTGGTGAGTTTGTAACGTAGTAGTCTTAGGAGGGCAGGGACATCCAGATTTGTTATGTCCTCAGCATGAGATGGATGATGAATATAAAAAAATTCAACCTAATCTCTTTATTTTTTCCGTACTATGATTACTATTTAAAAAAAAAAAATTAA